>PVJA010003431.1:78491-95247 GCA_004027025.1 Myocastor coypus | reverse complement strand
AAAAAAAAAAAAAAAAAAAAAAAAAAAAAAAAAAAAAAAAAAAAAAAAAAAAAAA
This sequence comes from Myocastor coypus, assembly GCA_004027025.1. Classification (NCBI taxonomy): domain Eukaryota; kingdom Metazoa; phylum Chordata; class Mammalia; order Rodentia; family Myocastoridae; genus Myocastor; species Myocastor coypus. Next base: position 95,192 of record PVJA010003431.1, on the reverse strand, counting down.
AAGAAGTTAAATTATCATTATTTGTATATGATATGATAATCTACTTAGAAGACCCAAAACCCACTACCAAGAAGCTACTAGAATTAATACAAAAATTCAGTAGTGTAGCAGAATAAAAAGTCAACACACAAAAGTCAATAGTATCCCTCTACACAGATAACAAACACACTGAGAGAGAAATTAGAGAAACAGTACCTTTTATGATAGCACTGAAGAAAATGAAATACTTAGGAATTAACCTAACTAAGGAAGTAAAAGACCTTTTCAATGAAAGCTACAGTACTCTTAAAAAAGAGATCCTAGAGGATTTCAGAAAATGGAAAGATATTCCCTTCTCCTGCATAGGAAGAACCAACATTTTGAAGATGGCTACACTCCCTTAATTGTTATACAAATTTAGTGCAATACCTATGAAAATACCACAAACATACCTCACAGACCTAGAGAAATCATTCCTAAAATTTATTTGGAATAAATAAAGATCTAAAATTGTAAAGACAGTCCTGGGCAAGAAATACAAAGCAGGAGGCATTACAATTCCTGACTTAAAGTTATATTATGAAGCTACAATGATATAATCAGCATGGTATTGGCAAAAAAATAGACCTGAGGATCAATGGAATAGATTAGAAGATGCAGAAGTAAATCCAAACACACTCAGCAACTTTATCTTTGACAAAGGTGCCAAACATGTTTACTGGAAGAAAGATAACCTCTTTAACAAATGGTGCTGGAAAAACTGGCTCTCTATGTGTTGAAAACTAAAACCTGACCCAGGTCTGTCACCATGCACTGAGAAGTCAAAATGAATTAAAGATCTAAATATTAGAAGAGCAACATTAAATCTCCTGGAAGAAAAAGTAGGAGAAAATCTTGAAGACGTTATTGGAGTGATAGAATTCATGAACAAAAATCAAACTTCTTGTTTAACATTTGAAAGAATCAACAACTGAGATTTCCTCTGGCTAGGAGCATTTTTTTTTTTTTCACCTATAAGAAATTATCAACCAAGTAAAAAGACAATCTACAAATTTCAAAAAGATTTTAACTAATAAGTATTCAGACAAAAGTCTTCTATCTAGAATCTAGAAAAAACTAAAAATCATTAGTGTTCCAAAATTCAAAGACTCAATCCAGAAATAGGATGTTCTGAGATGAACACACACTTCTCAGAGAAAGAAATTCAATTAGCTTACAAATAAATGAAGAAATTTTGCACTTCACTAGCCACTCATGGAATGCAAATTAAAACAACACTTAGATACCATCTCACCCAAGAAAGAATGGTTTTCATAAAGAAATCAGGCAACAACAAATGTTGGAGATGGTTTGGAGAAAAGGAACCCTTCTCCATTGCTGGTGGGAATGCAGACTGGTACAACCATTATGGAGAACAGTGTGGAGACTCCTTAAAAAACTAGAGCTAGAAATCCTATTCAGTCCAGCTATCCCTCTAGTGGGAATTTTCCCAGAAGAACTGAAAACATCATATCATAGTGATATCTGTGTACTTATGTTTATAGCAGCATAATTTGTAATAGCCAAATCTTGGAAACAACCTAATTGCCAATCATCTGAAGAATGGTTGAAAAAGATGTGATATTTTTTTGTACCCTGAAATACTGCTCAGCTATAAAGAATGATAAATTGGAAGACTTCATTTAAAAATGAATGTCTTGAATATGTAAGTGAAATAAACTAGGCCTGTATGTGTAAATATCATATAGTCTCCCTAATGTAAGAACTCAAAAGAAGAAAAAAAATGGAGAGGCATAACACAGCTGAATAGAAATCAGTGACTTAAGTGTTAAACACTGAAGTGATTGCAAACAAAAAAGATAGGAAGCCTGGCAGGGGCAAGCCATGTACTTACATATGCAGGATCAATTAGATAATGGTCCTAGGAACCTCCAAAATGTTTTTTGATACTGAGGATGGCAATGTGTAACGGTAAAAATATGCTTGGAATGCCTGTCATTCTGGTCTTTTAGATGTGTGCTGCTTCTAATATAATTGCCATTACTGCTATACTCTCTCTCAAGTAAATGGTTGGTTTATAAGAAAATAAAAAGTATTAAATAAGAGTAAGAGACTAGCAAAATGCCATAGGATTGACTGGTTACAATTTTGTATATACTCAGATTTCTAAATGTGTAAAAATGTGTAACTGCTTTTATCGCATTCTATACAGATTTATTAGAATTACATATGTTATAGGGTGATAGTATCACTGAGCTTTTCTCATGGAAGGTTAAATATATAAGTTTGTAGACAAAAAATTAGAGAAAAAGAAGGGCTACAAGGATAGCCAATATTTTGGCCCTAGCCCTTCAAGGTCAGTAAGGACTCAGGACATATGAGAACCTGTGCTATAACATCCTATAACTCAGTAGTTTCCCAAATTTTCTGTTCAAGGAGTTTATAGAGCTACAGAGGAAAGGGACTGAAGATACATAGTGTGCCAAATGAGAGTCACGTAGAGAGAAAACATTCTCTCAGGCTTTCACAGAGAGCAAACTGGTCAAGCAATGGCCTTGACTCATCCAGATGGCTGACAGTGACAACAGTTCTACAAAGAATTGTAGATGGTTTCAAAGTAATACCTGAGGGGATTTGACTGACCTTGGGAGATATAAAAGTTACATGTTTTGTTATACATGTCATGCTTTAACTTGCCCTTAACCACCCAGCAGAAAAGTTTAACCACAAGCATAAAATGTAAAGCTAGATTAGAATGCTGAGCTGTAAAAGGCTGAAATCAACAGCTTCCAACATTGCCAGTTTTGCCAATAACCCACTGTGATTATGGAACATTGCATTATGTATACAACTATTTTCTCTTAGTTCAATGAGAAGAAATTTTGTTGTTAATAATGATTTGAAAAATTATAACATCTATACCCTGTGCTCTGTATAACTAAAAGGAAGACAACCATATGCATTATTTTAAATATTGAAATGTAGTACTAATGTGTTTTGAAACTGTCACATTGTTATTTCTTATTTAAAACAATAAAATATTATTATTATTATTATTATTATTATTATTATTTTTTTTTTTTGTGGGACTGGGGTTCAAACTCACGACCTTGCACTTGCCCGGCAGGCACTTGTGCCTCGGAGCCATCTCCCCAGCTCCAATATTATTAAAATAATAGGCTGCAATTTGGCCATGCCTGGTAAGTAGTGATAAAGAAATAAAGGGACAAAAAACAGAGGAAAAAGTTACTTTTAAAAAACATCTTTTCAGAGTGAGAATATATTTTATATTTAAAGTTAAAAGCAAGTACCTAAAGAAAAAAGGAAAAAGCCCACTAAGACACATCATTGTATAGTCTTAGCACATTAGAGGGAAACAGAAGAATGTAAATTTGTAAGGGAGAAAATTAAAGAAGGTGATACATAGCAGTGGGAATCAAGGTCACATTGGATTTTTCAAAACCAAAAATGTAAACTGGAAGACAATGTGTTAATAATTTAAAAATTGGAATGAAGAATGAGGTCCAGTGTAGCCTTCTATACCTCTGTAAACTACCAATCACTTGGTAAGCAGACAAAAAATATTTCCAGACTCAAAAATCAAGTTTTCAAATCGCATTCTATGTGCTACTTCATAGGAATGCCCTGGAAAATCTGCTTCACTGTGACAAGATGTGGAAGGTGGGGCAAACAGAATCCCACAGGTTTCAGTAATTGACTGACAGCTAGGAAGAGCAGCAGATAAGAGACAGTCCACGGACCAGAAGAAAGAAAGGAAGAGAGAGAGAGAGAGAGAGAGAGAGAGAGAGAGAAGAAAGTTACACAATTTATCACCAAGAAAAAAGCTTAAATAAGAGAAAAACAAACTTAGACAAACATATGGTAGCTTAGCCAATCATTCATATCAACATATTCAAAGTTTTACAATTCTGGTAAAAAAAATTGAAAATGAATTAATGAAACGGATCCAAAAAAATGATACTTCATTCTCCCTCAACAAAGGTTACAAGAGAAAATAAAAGGTTCTTTTAAGTAAGGAATATAATCAAAGTATAATGAGATGGTGGTGGTCGTGTGTGTGTGTGTGTGTGATAGAGTTAAGTCTCTGTCTTCATAAGATATGATTAAAACGTGAAAAATCAAGAACTATGAGTTAAGCATGCTAAATGGAAATACAAAAAATAAATAGAAGTAACCAAGAAGCACTCAAAATGATTGTTTCAGGAAGGAATGAGGAGAGAGGGAAGATGCAGTCAAAACACATCGATTGTGTCAGAGTCACACTGTTTTTTGCCCATCAAACCATTAGCATATGTTTTGTTCACAATAATAAAAAGCAAACATCACAAAAGGAGAGATGGCAAAGTCATCTGGATTTGTTGCTGAATGGGTGAGTTCGGGGAGTGAAGCAGAGGAAGCCTGCACAGCTGGTCTCCACAGATTAGGCCACAGCAAGCTGATGATGCAAAGCGGACAGGCATGTGGAGCTAAGGTACAAGCAGGAAAGAAGAGACTGTGCATTTAAGAAATGCTGAGTTGAGTGTGGTTGTGGCCTCAGGACGACTGGTTTTCAGGACACTTGTTCTCTAGGTCTCTTCTGTGCTTTTCATCTTTCCTGAACTTAGTTCCTGAAACCAGATTTCACATTCACTGGAAAATTTATCTTGCAGAACACTGGGAATGACATCTTTTACTCTGTGACCTGAAACTAAGATAAGGAGCCTTTGTGGACAGGGCCAAAAACCTCTGGAGCCCCATTGGAGTATTCACGTCAGATCACATGCTCCCCTCTGCAGCCAAAGGTTGGCTTTGCGCCTGGAAGAAGATGCTTACAAGCCAAGAATGACTGTGTGACTCAGCTCAACCTTTGTTTGTAAAATTTTTATACCTTTCTTTCAAGGTTCATCTCCAAATATGCCTTGATAATAATATTTATATTTTCATCAACTAGAGAACATGTGACCTTCTGGAATGCATGCTTTATCATCTTTGTCCCTTATCAATTATTGACCTGGACTGACTTTTTCACAAGTATATATCGGCAGTCCTTTCTAAGACTGTAAGCTCCTAGGTGACAGAGTGAAGTGTAACTCAAGCAGATTCTGCTTAAATGAGAACCATCCCTGTTAGAATGAATGAGTAAGGCTGTATTATTTAATGCTTCTATTGCTCACAGGCTGCATAGATATAATATCTACAATTTTTTCAAGTTTAGTACTCATCCTTTTCTTATTTCCTTTGGAAATATTTCTCCTTTAAAGATAATGTTCTTAAGCACTCAAATGTCAAATGTAGTGATGGATTGCACAAGGTAGATTATTTTTGAAAAGTAGATTTTGATACAGATCTTCGGTTAGTTTGGGGGATTAGTGTTCAGAAATGGAATCATGGATAGTTTATATGGATGAGTTGATAGCTATTGTAATGGATTCTTCTTCTGTATTTTAACTTTATTGCTCCTATGATGTGAATGTGCCCTGCCATATTTCATGTATTGTGAACTTAGTTCCCAGAGCAACACTGTTGAGAAGTGGTAGCCCTTTAAGAGGAAGTGAGGTCATAATGCAGATTAATACCTTTCATCAGTGAGAAAGCACTGGCTTACTTCACTTGGGACTGGATTTGCTTGGGGCAAACAGGTTGTTAAAATGCAAGGCTGCCTTCTGCACTTCTTCTTTCATAGTTATCTGCTTCCTTGCAATTTTTACCAGAAGTGTAAGTGGGAAGAGACGGACCAGAAGCCAGGTCCATGTTGCTCACATTCTCCTGCACTTTCTAGTCTCCAAACTGTGAGCCAAAACCCCTCAATTTTTAGTAAATTAAATAGTCTCTGGTATTAGGATCACAGAAAATGGCTTATGATGGTTTCAAAGTCTTTCTAAAGGAGAAATCTGAAATATCTTTGAGCCTTAAGGAAATTTCCTTAGTAAACGCATACATAGTATGTTATCATTGAACTCATTTCTAAGTTTTCTCCATATGTTAATTCATTTATTCCAATAAAAAATGAAGTTATAATTTTTGTCTCCATTTCATAGATGAAGCAACTCAAGGCATAAAGAACTGAAGAAACTGGGCCAGGTAAGATAGCTCAGTGGTACCACATGCCTTGGTGGGCATCCCATGCCATGCCTGCCCCCTGCTGAACCAGCCACTAACACCACGTGTGGTTGTACGCGCCTGTCACTGCAGCGCTGGGGAGGCTGAGACAGAGGATCACTACGAGTCCAAGCTATGTAGCGAGACCCTGTACTAAATACATAAATGAATAAAATATTTAAAAAACAATTCAAGAAAATAATATCATAAATAAGGGAGCATAGTAGAAATTAAACACCATATCCACAGGCTTTATAATTGATGATATGCCACACTGTCACTGCAGTGTTTGCTTTGTAGTGTTATTTTTGATACAACATTTAGAAAGGGTTGTACATAGCCTACAAATCCACCGGCCATTGACCCAGATGGGATACAGCTTGTGAATTACTTTTCTCTTGGTGTTTGAAAATACAAAAAAAGACGTTGTGATAAATGAAAATTACATAAAACTGAAACTACATTATCTCCAAATGTTTTACTGGAACACATTAATGTGAGTTGGTTGCCTAGATGTTTATGTTCCCATATATTTTTCAAAAGAAAATCTAAATGAAACCAGTGTTAATTATATGTATTGTAGTAATTTGCCTCTGCATATATATTGTAGTAATTTGCCTTTGATTTTCTTATTTTAAATTAAATTACCTTTCATGTATATAATGACTTACTGTATATCCATTCTTTCAGATGTGCCAGACCCTATTCATGGAAAAAACTGAGTTACAAATAATGTATAAAGAGTGCAGTAAAGACTTTGCATTGCTAGGGCCAGCCAAATAGTGGATTAAAGTGCCTCCAAGCAGGTTCAGGGGCCAGAGGTTCGATCCCCAGGCCTGCCATGCCAGCCTCACACCAGGGTCTTGCTGAGAGGCAGTTGATACTGGACCTGGTGGCACATGTCTGTAATCCTAGCACTTGGAAGCCTGTAAACAGGTGGGTCACTATTGGCCAATCTAGTAGCAAGACCCTGAGCACTCTGAGACCCTTCCTTAAAATATACATACAAAACAAGACTTCATTGCTCAGTCTCCATGGTCCCTCCTCCGGTTCCTGCAAATCATCTATATTGTGCTTTGCACAGAATTTGTTAGTAATTTCACAGTATTTTACACGTACTATATATTTCTCATTGTGATTTGAACATCTCTACAATTTTATAAAGAGGTAAAATGATATAATGTAGGGGAAACTTAAAAATTAAAATCAGAGGCAATGACTGAATTGGATTGTGGAGCCAGACTTGCGCTCTTGGTCTCACTGCCATGGCTGCTGCAGTGCACCATGGCATTCGTTTCCTCTGTGCCAAGTGTTTCTCTCTTCCAGTGGTCCTCTGGAGATGGATGCCTGCCATTCCAAGACAGCCGAGTTTTAAATATTCAGGAACTTTGTGACATTTTTGTTAAACTGTTACTGGCTTAAACTCAGTTACTGTTGCACATATTTTCATTGCTGCACTCTGGAAGCTTTAGAGACAGGCTCCCAATTTGCTTACCGGGAGGCTGTTGAGCAACCGTCCCGTAAACTAGAGTGGATGACATGTCTTAGACAAAGCTGGTTCTCAGAATAGGCCTTGTACATAACAGACTGGACCCTTCCAGCTGAGGATTATCATCCTTTCCCATGATGGTGTCCTTTCCTGTGAGTGTATGTGCCTGAGCTAAACAGAGCTGTGTTGAGCATTTTATGAACACGTATGTTTCCAGAGAGGAAAAGATATGCTGGCCTACACATTCACTAAGAGCAATTGCTCGGCTTGGTATAAGACCCAAGGCAGACTGAAAGGAAGTTTAATAACTACTTACCTCTGACTATGAATCATGGCCTTGTAATATGAGATCAATTAATTTTGTTTAAAAATAAAATGGTCATTCATGTGTAGATAAACATACTTGTTTTTTATTTGTGAAAAACATACACTGACAAAAATTTCACATCAAATACGCTGGGCAGAACTATCATTAACACAGTGTTTTTAAAGTAAAAATGTCTGAAAATTCCTGTTATTCTTCAGTTCAGGCATAAAACATCTAGAGATACATGATTATGGTGAGTTGCTCATTTGGATAAATATTTTAGAATTTTAATTATTATTACACCATTTAGAGAGTAATATAAAAATATCTTAATAAAAATATGCTTTTGAAATATCCAACTTTTAAGAGGGCACAAAGTAAGGTATCACATAATGAAATATTCATCAGCCTTTCTTATATCTTATGTCCTGCTGACTGCTATTGGGTGTTAAAGTTTAGTCTCCTGGGTAACAAAGATAATTATTTACAAACACTTCTTAGTTGAAGGAAAAGTGCTTTACTACCCTTCCTGGCTGTTGGATGTGTGTGTGTGTGCAGTCCCCTACTCACACCTTCACACTAACAAAGTCAGTAGGTAAGGAAGGAACATAGGGAAACATTTTTGCCCATTAAGTTTTATGAGTGAATTTATTTTAACACATAATAATCAATTAATATAATAATTATTATTTTAGCATGTAAAATGCTTTTGGAGAAGAATCGCTAGGCAATTGCGATAACTATGGTTAAGGAAAAAATAAAGTAGTGTCTGTCACATTTTTTAATACTAATAGCGCATTTACTAGTAGTATATTCTAAATCACCACAGCCGTAGCCTTATCCTGTGGAGGAGATAAGTGCCATTTCTGTTGCAATGCACAGAAATAAAACTTAATTTTTTTCTTAGCAAAATGACAAAAAATAATAAGTAAATTTCATTTAAAAATTAATTACTCTAATTTTTTTAAAAAATGTGTTCTATCTCATAGCATACTATTCTGCTTTCTTATATTTCCTGTACTTCAAGGTGGTTGGCATGACTCTAGTCTCTTATTCTGCAATCCAGCAGTTTAGGCAGGCTCAGGCAGGGGAGGCCTGCGCTGAGGGGCTTCAAGGGAGGGGGAATGAAGATGAGCATTTCTTCTAGACTCAAATGACTGTGACTATGGGTAGGTAAGTCTGCCCAAAAGCCCATGTGATGCAAGCTTCCTTATCAACCTATGGAGCTGTTGGGAAATGATAGAACCCTCAGAAAGGTGCAGACTACATAAAGGAAGGTACATTTTATCTCTCCTTGCTCTCTCTCTCCTTCCCGCTTCCCCTCCCCGCCTCCTTCTTTCTCTCTCTCTGCCCTTTTACCATTTCCAGGTTGCCATGAGCTGACAAGCCTACTTGGCCATAGGTTCTGGTCATGAGGCTCTATCTCACAACAGTCCCAAAGCAAGGAGGTTAATGGAACATGTACTCAAAACTCTAAAAGCATGAGTCAAAAATCATCCTTTGCCCTTTTATTTTATTTTTTTGCTCTTGCTGTTGCTTCACTTTTTTTTTTTTTTTTTTTTTTGTCTTTAAATTCACTTTGATGAGGAAAAAGATAAAATAGCAATTAAACAGTTTCAAAACAGGCTAGTACAACAGTTACAAGAATTAATACGTTGCATATTGTTGTCCCTTTGCCCTCTTAAGTTGACTATTTCATATATTTATCATAGTAGCAAAAACTGACTAATGCCAAGATGTGATCAATAATCTTTTTTTCTAATCTGCATGCCCGGTATTTCTTCTTAGTCAGAGAAGAAATGTAGGTTAAAAGAAATGTACCTTAAAAGAAGTCACAGTCTTTTACTACTTATTCTTCAAATGACTCCTTTTCTCAGGTACTTCTAGTCTCCCAATATTTGCATGAGGAAGTCAGTGGTTCAGGTTTTGATTTATCCAAAGACAGTCAAAAGTGAACTAGGCTAATGGGTTTCCTTTATGCATTCCGAGGCATAGGATTCTTCACTTCTCAGCCTCTTGAGGCTCTGCCCTCCAACCTAGGAGTGTTTTTTTTTTTTTTTTTTTTTTTTTGGTCTCTGTAATTGGATGTGTCCCTTCATTCTGCCTTCAAACTTGATGTTCATTCTACTTAAAAACTGACTCCCTATATCTTTGCATGGTGTCTTGGTTACTTTTCTGTCATTGCTGAGACAAAATATCCAATGCCCAAAATTAAGAAAAGAAAGATTTGTTTGCCTCACAATGAGTGGAGGTTTTAGTTCATACTCAGCTGGCTCCAAGGCAGAGTGGCATGCGGCAGAACACAGCAAAACAGCTAGAGCAAGACGGTAGGAGCAGCGGCAGCAACGGCAACAGAGAGCGGGCCTGGCTCTTTTAGGTCGCTTTCATGCTGTTTGTCCCAGACCGGACATAGCACTCATACCGATAACCCCAGCAGCACTGGATCAGAAATTAACCACAAATTCTGGAAGCCATCCCAGTATCTGCATGAGGCTTTGGGGTTACAATTAGACACAAACCGTAAAACATGGCTAAGTCCTACTAATTCACATTTCTTTCTTGGACATCAGTCACTGCTACCTGATATACCAATCTCCTTCCTTTCTTTGATAAAGTAACACTTTTTTCTGGAATGTTTTCCTGGTCCTTGTGACTGATCAGAGGCTGTGGCTACAGGACTTGTAGCAGCATGCACTTCTTGTTTCACAGCCTTTAGCATACACGATTATGTGCGTTTGCTCGTATTGTCTTACTGGTTTGACGTAGCGGTTAGTACAAGTATGGAATGAGTTTATGCTGCTTAGCTTTCTTTATTTCCAGGATTTAACACAACATCATATAACAAATAAAAGACAATATAATTATCGGTGGGCTAAAAATTTTAATAGAATCTTCTTACAAGTTGAAACTAACTGAATTTATTTGGCTTCAAATGTATCTGTGTGTTGTGTTAAAATGTATTTGTGTACTGTCCACTTCATTTTTTTTCTATGAATGTTACCAATACTTAAGTCACTGGTAAAGATTATGTATGTGGATGATAAGTAGTTTTAAATAGAATGTCCTCATTTCAAAGGAAACAGAAAGACATCATTGGAAGTGTCCTTCTCATAACTACTAGATTATTGCACAATTAAAAATGTTTTCTAGTGTCCAAAAATTCTTGTGAAGAATAGCAAAAGCATTCCAGAAATTATAATATTTTTTTCTGTCTTCTTATTTTCTCCTATTTTTTATTTTAAAGAGTAAAAATAGCAGAAGCAATGATAGAAAAAAAAAACAGTAATGAGTAAGAGTACATATAGTATAGAATTTGAAAACAAGAAAAATTTAACAATGGTTGCATTAAATGTTTTCATTGTCAAATCAGTATAGATCAAGAGATATAGGTATGTAAGACTGATCAAAAATTAAACATTAACACTTTCAATACACACTACTTTTTAACTCTTCCAAATGCATTTTGCATTTAAGTGACTCATCTAAAAAAGTTATAAGGGTTGAGATTGCAGAAAATTCAAGGTACTGAGGTTTATTCCTGATACTGCCCAAAATTTATTTATTTATTTATTTCTTCTTATTAGTTCTCACACTAGGGAGACTATGCGATATTTGCATATGTAGGTCTGGTTTATTTCACTTATGAGTATACGTTCAAGATACATCCATTTATATACGAAGTCTTCTAGTTTATCATTCTTTATAGCTGAGTAATATTCCATTTTATGAAAATACCACATTTTTTTCAACCATTCTTCAAATTATGGGCATTTTGGTTGTTTCCAACATTTGGCTATCCCAAATTGTGCTGCTATGAACATAGGTGCACAGATATCACTAAGGTATGATGTTTTCAGTTCTTCTGGAAAACTTCCCAGTAGGAGGATGGCTGGATTGAATGGGATTTCCAACTCTAATTTTTTAAGGAGTCTCCACACTGCTTTCCATAATGGTTGCACCAGTCTGCATTCCCACCAGCAGTGGAGAATTGTTCATTTTCTCCACAGCCTCTCCAACATTTGTTGTTGGTTGATTTCTTTATAGTAGCCATTGTTTCTGGGGTGAGACAGTATCTAAGTGTTGTACTGATTTTGCATTTCATGAATGGCTAGCAATGTGGAACATTTCTTCATGTATTTATAGGCATGTTGAATTTTTTTCTCTGAGAAGTGTGTGTTCATCTCACACGCCCATTTCTGGATGGGATTTTTGAATTTTGGGAACCTAATAGTTTTTAGTTCTTTATAAATTCTAGATAGAAGATCTATGTGTCTGAATATTTATTAGTTAAAATCTTTTTGAAATTTGTGGGTTGTCTCTTCACTCTGCTGGTAATTTCTTTTGACATGAAAAACTTTTCAGCTGGAAGAGGTCTCATTTGTTGATTCTTTTGAGTGTTAAATGTACATTTTGATTCTTGTGCATGAACTCTTTGCCTACCCTGATGTCTTTAAGGTTTTCTCCAACTTTCTCCTCTAGGAGGTTTAGGGATTCTCTATTAATATTTAGAACTTTAATCCATTTTGACTTTAGTTTAGTACATGGTGATAGACTTGGGTCAAGTTTCAGTTTTTGACATGTGGAGAGCCAGTTTTTCCAGCACCATTTGTTAAAGACACTGTCTTTTTTCTTGCAAACGTATTTGGCTCCTTTGTCAAAAATAAGGTGGCTGAGTGTGTTTGGATTTGCTTCTGCATTTTCTAATCTATTCCACTGATCCTAAGGTCTATTATTCTGCCAATAGTATTCTGATTTCATCACTGTGGCTTTGTAGTATAATTTTAGGTCAGGAATTTTAATGCCTCCTGCCTTACCTTTGTTGCTCAGGATTCTCTTTGCAATTCTAGATCTTTTTTGGTTCCAAACAAATTTTGGATTTCTCCATTTCTGCAAGGCATGTTAATGGTATTTTGATAGTAATTACACTAAATATGTATGAAAGTTTAGGAAGTATGGCCAACTTCACAATGTTGGTTCTTCCTATCCAAGAATAGGGAATATCTTTCCATTTTCTGAAATCCTGTTGGATTTCTTTTTTCAGAGTTCTGTACTTTTCATTGAAAAGGTCTTTTACTTCCTTAGTTGGGCTAATTTCTAAGTATTACATTTTCTTTGGTGCTATTGTAAAAGATATTGTTTCTCTAATTTCTCTCTCAGTGTGTTTGTTATCTGTGTAGAGGAATGCCATTGACTTTTGTGCATTGACTTTGTAACCTGCTATATTACTGAATTTGTATGTTAATTCCAGTAGCTTGTTTGTGGACTTTTTGGGGTCTTCTAAGTAAATTATCATGTCATCTGCAAATAATGATAATTTAACTTCTTCTTTACCTATTTTTATTCCTTTTATTTCTCACTCTTGTCTAATGGCTGTAACTCATGATTCTAGAAATATGTTGAATAGTAGTGGTGATAGAGGATATCCTGGTCTTGTACCAGATTTGAGACTAAAAGGCTTCGGTTTTTCCCCATTTAGAATTGTGTTACCTATTCCTTTATCATAGATGGCTTATATCAGTTTGAGGTAAAGGTCCTCTATTCCAAGTTTCTGTAGGACTTTGAATATGAATAAGTTTTGGGCTTTGTCACAAGCCTTTTTTGCATCAGTTGAGATAATCCTGTGCTTTTTGGCTTTGGCTCTATGGATATAGTACATAGCATTTATAGATCTGCATAGTATTGAACCATTCTTGCATCCCTGGGATGAATCCTACCTGGTCATGATGTATAATCTTCTTGATGACTTGTTTGTATTCTAGTGAGGTGAGGATTATATTTAGAATTTTTGCACCTATGTTAATGAGAGAACTTGGCCTGTAGTTCTCTTTTTTACTTGTGTGTCTCTTTCTGGTTTTGGTATCAGCATAATACTTGCTTCTAGGAATGATTTTGGGAGGATTACTTTCTTTTCAATTTCACTGAAGAGTTTGAGGAGTATTGGTATTATGTCTTCTATAAATTTCTTGTAGAATTCAGTGGTGAATCCATCAGGTCCTGGACTTTTGTTTGTGGGTAGGCTTTTTATTACATTTTGTATTTCATTGGCTGTTATTGGATTGTTGAGAGTTCTTATATCTTCTTGATTCAGTTTTGGTAATTTATACTTTTCTAGGAATCTGTCCATTTCTTCTGTGTATTCAATTCTGTTACAGTAAAGATTCTCAAAGTAGCTTTTTATGATTCTCTGAATCTCTGTTAGGTCTGTAGCAATTTCATCGTTTTTGTTCCTTCTTGTTTGAATTTAAGTCCTTTCTTTCCTCTTTTGATGAGGTTAGATAGAGTCTTATCAATTTTATTCAGTCTTTCAAAGAACCAGCTTTTTGATTCATTAATTCTTTGTATTATTTTGTCTCAATTGAAATGATTTCTGCTCTAATCTGTATAATTTCCTCCCATCTTTGGGCTTTGGATTTCGTTTGCTCTTCTGTTTATAGTTGGCTTAGGTGTTGAGCAAGAATATTTATTTGTTCCTGTCTATCTTCTTAATGTGTGCGTTCAGAGTTATATATTTCCCTCTAAGAACTGTTTTCACTGCATCCGATAAATTCCAGTAAGTTGTATTTTAATTTTCATTATATTGTAGATATTGTTTAATTTCTTGTTTAATTTCATCTGTAACCAACCAATTGCCGAGAAGGCTGTTATTTAATTTCCATGTATTTCTGGGGTTCTTTTGGTTTCTTTTATCATTTATTTTCAATTTCATTGCATTGTGGTCAGACAGTATGCATGGGATAATTTCTGTTTTCTTGCATATACTTAATCGTGACCTATGCACTAATATGTGGTCTACTTTGAAAAATGTCCCATGTACAGCTGAAAAAAAATGTTCATTCTGAAGTGGTTGGGTGGAACACTCCACGTATCTCCACCTGTATTAGTTACTTTTTAATTGTTGCCGAGACAAATATCCGACACTCAAAATGAAGGAAGGAAAGGTTTATTTAGCTCACAGTTACTGGAGGTTTCAGTCCATGTTCGGCTGGCCCAAGGCTGAGAGGAACAGAGCAGAGAGCATCCAGTTCATGGCGGCGGAACAGCAACAAAATGGCGGCAGAGGTAGCCAGCCAAACATGACAGCAGAGCAACAGCAACAGCCCAAGTCTGTCTCTCTGTCTCTCTTTATATTACATTCAGGCTCTCCGCCTTAGCTCCTGCCCTAGGTTACACCCATAATCCCAGAAGTACTTCCGCCCATAATCCCATCAGTACTAAAACCTATAATCCCAGGGATCATGGATCAAATCTCAAACTCTAGAAGTCCCCGTCCAGTGACTCCATGAGGCTTTGGGGGAACAACTAGACATAAACCATAACACCACCAAGTCCAGGTATTCCAAGTGCTGGTTCAATTCTGGGACTTCTTTGCTATTTTTTTTGTTTTCTTGACCTACCTTTTTGGGATAAAGGGGTATTAAGGTCTCCTGTTAAGATTGTGGTATTGGATATGAACTTTTTCATGTCCATTAAGATTTGTCTTATATAACTTGATGCTCCCATGTTGGGTGCATATGTATTTATGAGTGTTATCTCTTTGTCTTGAATATTTCCCCTAACCAGTATGTAGTGGCCTTCTTTATTTTGTTTGACCAAAGTTGGTTTGAAGTTTAGAGTGTCTACAAGCAAGATTGCTACCCCTGCTTTTTTATGAGGTACTGCAGCATGTAGTATTTTTTTTTCCACCCTTTCACTTTTAGCCTGTGAATTTCTTTGTGAGTTAAGTGTGTTTCTTGTATACAGCATATGGTTGGATTTTGCTTCCTTATCCACTATGCCAGTCTATATCTTTTAATTGGAGAATTAAGTCCATTTACATTGATGGTTCTAATTGAAATATATTGACTTATGATTGACATGAGTTTTACTTACTACTGTTTACCTCCTGTTTTCTTATGTTTAATTGGTTTCCCTATTTGGGGGTTCTTTCTGTTCTCATTTGTTGAGTTTGATTCGTTTTGGTCTCTCTCTAAAATATTTTTTAGTATACTTTGTAGGGTTGCCTTTGATGTCATGAAATTCTTTAGTTGTTCCTTATCATGGAAGTATTTCATTTCTCCCTTATACTTGATGGAGAATCTGGGCTGGAATTTTTTTAGGAGGACTTGAAGGACTCTGTTCCATGCTCTTCTTGACCTCATGGTTTGTGAAGAGAAATATGATATTATTCTGATGGGTTTTCCTTTAAACATGATCTGTTTATTTTCTCTTTCAGCTTTTAGTATATTATTCTTTAACTGGATTTCTGGGATGTTGACTATGATATGTCTGGGTGTATTTTTAGTCGGGTTGAAGTTATTTGGAGTTCTATATGCTTCAATTAACTGAATGTCTGATTGTTTTCTCAAATTTGGGATGTTTTCTGTTATTACTTCTGCCCATATTCTTTTTATATCATTTGTTTTGACTCCTTCTTTCTCATGGGTTCTCATTAATCTCATGTTGTTCAGTTTTGCATCATTTTGCAGATATTGAAGTATTTTTTCCTGCATCCTAGTTGTTTTTAGGAGATTCTTTCTTACCTTTTCGCTGGCTGCAACTCTGTCTTCAAGATCTGAGTTTCTATTTACACTTTGGTTCATACCGTTTTGCCAGTTTGTGATTGAGATTTTATTCTCTTGTATATCTCTTTAAAACTGTTTCATTTCTTTCCTGTATTGGTCAATCAGGGAATCCATCACTTTTCTATTCTTTTCTAATTTTTTATTCCATGTCTTCTTTAGTAGTACTGAAGTCTCTCATTGTAGTTATTCTTTCTCCGTCTAGTTCAGAGATCATTTCTGCTCTGTTGTCCTCTCTACGTTTTTGCAGTTTTTCTCCTACTTTAGAT
>PVJA010003431.1:0-78391 GCA_004027025.1 Myocastor coypus | reverse complement strand
CTGAGATTTCAGTTTGCTCTTTGTCTGTATCATTCTGTATAGCAGTGACCTTTGGTTCAGGGCTGCATGCCCATGGGTTAGTCATTCAGTCCAGGCTGCTGGGTCAGCTGAGCTGCTTGTAAGCCAGGTGAGGGAAGTCTCACTTACCTGACGGGCCTTGCTACTGGATAGGTTAAGCTTGCATCAGGCTGGAGGTCTGACTCACGTTGTGGACCTGGTGCTGGATAGACTGTGCTTGCGGCAGGTCAGAAGAGGTCTGACATGGCAGGCCTGATGCTGGATAGGCTGCGTTCGCAGTGGGCAAGGGTAAGTCTCAGGCAGGCCAGAGGAGGTCTCACGTGGGCCGGAGATCTCAGGCGCATATGAGGAGGTCTCAGGCGGGCCACAAGTCTGAGGCAGGCCAATTATAATAATTTTTGATAGACTTTGGTACTTAAACTAAAACTTAAAAAATCTGTCCCCACTTCAAGCCATTACTTACTCATTTGCGTTGGAATCTCCATGCTAAAATTGCTATGCCATGGCTGTGAGAGGGTGTTGAGCAACACAAATTTGTCACACGGTCGTAGAAAATTCCAGGTAAAGATCCCACAATGTTCAGTTTCTGGGAAGGGCTTTCTTTCTGACTTGAAAATATCTAACTCTGTGTGCAAGTCATCTAAATTGAGTGAGGGCTTCTGAATATTTGGAATTGCAGCCACTGACTTGCCACTACCTTCACAGAGTTATTATCTGGCTAGGTTTCATTTTCCCTTGAACTTTTTTTTTTGGGGGGGGGTCAGGATTCGAACGCACCACCTTGCATTTTTGCCAAGCAGGCATTTGTGCCAGGGAGCTATCTCCCCAGACACTCCCTTGAACTTTTAATGTAGTCTTAGTACATGTTTCAAAGTTGCTCATGAACTCAAAAATAATCCTGTCAAACTCCTCCTATTAAAAATGAAGAAATTCAGTTTAGCAGTGCCGATTGTTGCTCAAATTTTTTAACAACATATTAAAAATCTTTAAAATTTTTTCCTTTTTCTTTTTAATTTTAGTCAAAAAAATCTTTCCTTCCCCTGAACCATACCTTTTCCCCACACCAAATTACTCCAGTTCGCTTGGCCTCACACTGCCACATAGAATTGATCCACCCTCTCTTTTTGCATCTCTTTGTTCTCAATACTTGACACTTCTCAAGTTGTATCCTAGTTACTTGTGCTCATTTACCTTCCCCATTAAACCCAGGGCTTCTTGGAGTCAGTGAATGACACACTGATCAGCTCTAGCACTGGCCAACAATCTGGAGTTTCGATATTTAAACTTTCTTTGCGTAGGCCATGTGGCTGATATATGATGCATCGTAATGCCAGGAACGTCAGACTGCAGACTGCGTGGTCACTGCTTTTGCTATTTTTCAATCACACGTGAATCTTAGTTCCACTTTGGGAATTTTAGAAGGTCTTCTGGGATAAAGCATTTGTGCGCATGGTATGTTAAAAAAAAAAAAAAAAAAAAAAAAGTAGCCACATACAAGTCTTTCCTTGAACCAGATACTACATCTGCATTTACTTGTCTGGATCCTGCATGTTTCAACTGCACCACACCCAAGAGAAAACAGTTATTTGCTGTGGGGTAAGTTTACTTCAACTATTCAGCACAAAAGTCAAGTTTGACTTTCATTGTTGTGACAGTGGCTTGCAAAACAGCTATGCCTGGCCTGAGTATAGTCACGTTGCGGGATGCTTTAAAGAGAAATCACTGATGACCCAATCAGATTAGAGGTCACAAGGATAAGCCTGGGGCAACAGTCCATGGAACTCTGGCATTCTCTTGCTGGGTTTCTGCTAGTCCCACCCCCCAACCCCCTTAGCTTTTGACTTACAGTTTAGCAAAAATTGTGAAATTTTGGATGAAGTTGGAACAAAGCTGATTCTCTTCTGCAAACTAAATCCCATTTTTTACCTTTATAATTATTTAAGGGCTGTGACAGTTGAGATCCTATTGTTTGCAATAGGTAAATTGAACTTTTAGGAAAATCTAGATGAACGAAAAATTCATGTGTTTTTAAATGTGAGAATGTTCAGATTAATAACACTAGAGATTTTATATTACCCAGACATGTAACAATTCTTGGCAAAATTAAAAGAGAGCCACTCAGTTACAAAAATACAAATTCTGCTCATGGTACAAAGTTTAAAACCTTTTTTGTATATATATAGTCCTACAAATTAGGTATCATTTAAAATCTCTTCTTTTAAAATTGACAGAAGAAATCATATAAAGTTGGATATTGTCATTGAAAAATCTGTGTGTGGAAAATGGAAAGACTAGTCTTGTTATAACATTTTGCTTTATAATAAGTACCACTATATACCTTAAGTTTTTCTTAAAGAAACAGCGGAAAATCAAAGATTTCAACTTAACAATGAGCTAACACCAGTGCTAATCCGAGTAAGTCTCTTCTGTTGTGCACATGTATGAAAATATACTTATGGAAGTCTCTTCATTTAAGAATGATTAAACAACCTGAGGAACTTCAGAAAAGTTGTGATCAAACTTTAATCTTAAGATATTCACTTTGTCACCTCCAGATTAATGATACTGCCAAGGTACAGAAGATGCTGTCTAAGGATGAGAATGGGATGATATATGATTTTTTATTCAGTCCAACAAGTGCTAGAATATTATGGGTAAGAATATTTTTCATTGATGTGTGTCTAGCCTAAAATAAGCAAAAGGAATTTTACAGCTTTTTTTCTATTAAAATATATATTAAAATAACTTCTCACTTCATCTACTAGACTATCTTTTCCCCAAATAATCTACCACAAAACACAGAGTGACAATATTGTAGAATATGACATAAAGTGCTAAGGAAGAAGCCAAATATAAATGCTAATAATGAGAAGGGGAAGAAAAAATGATGCATAGCAAATATTTCCCTTCTACTGGAACCCAAGCACACACATTAGCTCACTTTTCTTTCTCTCTTTCTTTCTTTCTTTCTTTCTTTCTTTCTTTCTTTCTTTCTTTCTTTCTTTCTTCCTCCTTCCTTCCTTCCTTTCTTTCTTTCTTTCTTCCTCCTTCCTTCCTTTCTTTCTTTCTTTCCTTTCTCTCTCTCTTCCTTCCTTCCTTCCTTCCTTGCTTCCTTCCCTCCCTCCCTTCCTCCCTCCCTCCCTCCTTACCACTCTTCTTCCCTCCCTCCCTCTCTTCCTCCCTCCCTTCCTTCCTTCCTTCCTTCCTTCCTTCCTTCCCCCTCAACCACCATCTACTCACAGGCACATGCAATGTTATTATTAATTAGCTCTATGTATATTACATTAAAATTTTTTGAGTACTGGAAGATATTTCTTTGTAAAATTATTCGAAAGGCAATGCCTATTTTATGATGTAGAAGAGAAACACAGTTCATCTTTGTAAACAATATTTGCTCTTGATCTCCTTACTCTTTTTTTTTTTTCTTTTAAAGAAAAAGATAAAGGAAATCCACTTGCTTCGTAAGATGATTCAGAGTTCCTAGCAATTGAAATGGCTTATTCTGTATCCTCACCATATCAGTTTGGCCTTATTGGGCATGCAGCTTCCGGCACTCAGGATATGCTACGTGAATCTGAGCATGTATGATTTATTTCAAATTCTGTGGATTCAGAGGGAGCAGTTGCGCTGTGACAGGCACTGTAGATCTGCTTGAGTTCTGTGGAATTCCAGACTATAAGGGAGAGCAGAATCTGCTTTAAACAAAATACAGGTCGATCTAAATGAAAGATTCAAGAGAGACATCAGCAAATCCAATGATGTTGAAATTTCTCTGCAATGGCAACCCTAACACAGGTTTTGTAACGTACAAGAGTACTCTTAGTTGTCTAAGCAATTTTACAAAATTCTTTAAGGGAGTCTCAAAATATACTTAAATGATGATATAAAATAAAAATGACAAAAAAATAGAAATAGAAGACATACCACGATTTCAGGAGAGAAATTGAGTTGCATCATAAAATTAAGCAATGAGTCAATGTTGTATTATTGAACCAGCTAGAAATTAAGTTTTAATCTTATTCAGGTTTCTGGGGGATGGATAGACAGAAGTGCTGAAGGTATTTGGATATTGCTATGGTTTATGTCTAGTTGTCCCCCCAAAGCCTCATGTAATCATGGGGCGTGGCTTCTATAGATTGAGGCTTGATTCTTGATCCCTGAGATTGTGTTTTGTACTGATGGGATTATCTGTCTGAGTAAGGCTGAGACTATGGGTGTGATCTAGGGCAGATATCCTAAGGCAGAGAGCCTGAATGTAATATAAAGAGCAACAGAGAGACAGACTAGAGCTGCTGTTGTTGCTCTCTGCTGCCCTGTTTGGTTGGCTACGTCTGCCACCATTTTGTTGCTGTTCCGCCATCATGAGCTGGATGCTGTCTGCCCTGTTCCACTCAGCCTTGGGCCAGCCAAATATGGACTGAAACCTCCACGAACTGTGAGCTAAATAAACCTTTCCTTCCTTCATTTTGAGGGTTGGGTATTTGTCCCAGTAACGAATAAAAAGTAACGAAGACAGAATTTGATACCAGAGAAGTGGGGTCGTTGCTGTGACTATACCTGACAATGTGGATTACAAGCTTTTGGGAATGATTTACGGGAAGATATAGGAAAGGTTCAGAGACATCAGCTAAAAACAAAGCACTAGAACGGCTTCAGCTGTTCAGCTTGGGCGATTCTGGTCAGAGCTTAGACCAGAAGTCTCACAGAAGTCCTGCCTGTAAAGACCAGGCTGGGGAGGTTTCTGCTGGAAAAAAGGACAGCATTGGTCATTGGACTCCAGATGATTTGTGCTATGGATTGGCTGAAAGTCTTTCGGAATTTTGCTCGTTCCCAGAGACTTTGCCTAAGACTGAGATTAAGCATGGCGGACTGTTTAATCTTTCAAGAGAGATTTCAAAGCAGCAAACTACTGGGGCGGTGGCGTGGTTGTTATTGCTTTTAGCCAGATTTATGTTGAAAATCAGGAGAAAAGAGCCAAATAGGACTATTTAAAACGTGAGTTTGGCCAGAATGGAAGCACCAGGAAAGCTGTGGACTGCAAAGATGGAGCTAAAAGGATCCCCATTGCTGGGAAGGAACCAGACAATCAAAAGGATGGCATGAGAGCATCACAAGAGATGGCAGCTCTTGGCCATTTACAGCCCCAGAATTGCAAAGGAGAGAGGCTGTGCCTTGAGAAAAAAGCCTCAGAGACCCAAGTACCAGAATGGCGGCAGCGGCCAAACCAGGTTTCAAAATGGCGCTGGCATGGAGAATTTGTTTTTTGGAATGAGGGTCAGAGTGTTCAACGATCTAGGCCCTCTACCCCCATAGCCAAGTGAGAAGGAAGCCCGGCTACTGCTCCAGCTGGCATCAACCTTTGGCATTATCCACATAGGGGTATGCAGAATGTTAGAATTCTGAGGTTAAGAAAGCTTCCACCTTGATTTCAGAAGAAGGCCTGGGAGGCCAGGCAGTATGCCTCTGAGAGGGAAGTGTGTAAAGCTGGGTGTGAGAAGCCTGTTCAGTGGAAACCTCAGAAGGTTGGAAAATCTAGGAACGTGGGTCATGCTAAGAAGGAGCAAAGCTGGCCTAAGAGAGAAGCCATGGGAAATACCACCAAGAGTGCCATAGGAGCGAAGTTGCATGATGCTCACAAGTCAGTGCAGACTGCTTTGGATGCTCCAGTTGGAACTATGGGATTTAATGTTTACCCTGCTGGATTTTGGACATGTGTTGGTTCCAATGTTTTGTATTACCCTGTTGTTTGCAATTTCTGGAATTGTAATATTTATCTTATGCCTTTGAATGTTGGATATGTTTAAGTCTTCTACTGTACAGGAGCTTACAGTGGAAAGTTTGCCTTGGATCTTGGAGAAGACTTGGGATTTGGACTTTTCAGCAATGCTGAAACTCTTGGGACTTTGGCAACTCTTCCAGATGGACTAAAATGTCTTTTGTACAAAGGGATATGTGTGAGACTTTGGGGGTCCAGGGGCAGAATGTTATGGTTTATGTCTAGTTGTCCCTCCAAAGCCTCATACAATCATGAGCATGGCTTCTGTAGACTGAGACTTAATTCTTGATCCCTAGGATTGTGTTTTAGTACTGATGGGATTATTAGTCTGAGTAAGGCTGAGACTATGGGTATGATCTAGGGCGGATATCCTAAGGCAGAGAGCCTGAATGTAATACAAAGAGCAACAGAGAGACAGACTAGAGCTGTTGTTGTTGCTCTCTGCTGCCCTGTTTGGTTGGCTACATCTGCCACCATTTTGTTGCTGTTCTGCCGTCATGAGCTGGATGCTCACTGCCCTGTTTCACTCCGCCTTGGGCCAGCCGAATATGCACTGAAGCCTCCATAAACTGTAAGCTAAATAAACCTTTCCTTCCTTCATTTTGAGTGTTGGGTATTTGCCCCAGCAACGAGTAAAAAGTAACGAAGACAGATATAGTTAAAGTTGACAGACTTCGGTAGGAATGGGATGTTTGTTAATTACCAGTATTATCAGGAGCTACTGAATCAATAATTTAAATGTAGCTATGTAATTCCCCATAGATAGAATATGTAAAAGAATTTTGTCAGAACTGGGGGGATTATTTTCCTATATATATTGGAAACAGCCCAGCAGGTTTGAAACAAACTAGATTTTCTTGAGTTATTTACTTTGTGTGTCTGAACAACATGGGAATTAAGTGAGATAATGCACTAAGAAGGCTCAGCGCCAGGCCTTCTGTAAACAATATGCAGTTACTTGAGTGAATGTCAGAATTACTTGGGGACGTTAAGAAGGAAGCCTGTGCCTAAGCTTCTTGCAAACCAGTTAACATCAGAACTTTGGTCTATGTGCTGACACCTACAGTCTGAGCAGTCACATTAAGGGCAGCGATGTGCAATATAAAAACCACAGCTGAACAGCTTTCATCTGGTTCTTTTAAATGTGTGCCATTTCTAGGGTCTCATCAGTTATTATTATCCTCTCTTTAAAATAAATGAAGAAACAAAGAGTAAAACTGACAAGAAGAACATATTAAGGTTTATCGAAAGGAATAGCTGTTTGACCAATCTGCTAATCTATGCAACAAATTTGATGATAGCAAAGTGTAATAAGACAATCATTGTTTATTTTCTATTATTGTTTGATATTCTGTGCTGTCGGTGTTATTGCATGTTGTTTTGATTCTGCCTTTATTTTTGTCTTTTGTTTTTATTTTTCCTCTTTAAAATAAAAAAGAAAAGGAGAAAAGAACTTAGGGACAACACTGTGGCATCTTGAAAGCTCCCCAAAATATTCTCTTTGCAGTCAGGGCTTTGAAGTGCTAATCTAAGTGGCCCAATAAGTCCAGCTTGGTGGACTTGGTGTTATCCTTGGTAGCACACTGAAATCCCCTGCAGAACTGAAAAGGTTTGAATGCCTGGGCTTTTATTTCTGCTCTAATTGGTTGGGATCTAGCTTTGGCACTGGGATTGTTAAAGGTTGCCTGTTAAATTTTTTTTCTTTCTTTTTTTATTGTATTTAGGGCAGGGTCTTCAGGGTCTCACTGGGTAGATTGGACTCCTAGTGATCCTCTTGTTTACAGCCTCCCAAGTGTGGGATTACAGGTGTGTGCCATCACGCCCAGCCTAGGTTGCTTGTTAATTCTAGTGTGCCTGCGGTTGGGAATCACTGAGAATCAGGAGAGTAAAACGCACTCTGTGCCTTTTCATTGCACAACATGATTTATTTTACAGATGGTATAATCTTCAGACTGTGCAAGCAATGCACACTTCAAGACATTATTATAGACAGAAAACCATGGCAGAAACAATAACAAACTCACAGTCTCTTTACTCAGACACAAACACTGTCAGCCATTTACTTTCTTTTCTTTTTATGTTACTACTTCTATGTGGTTAGGCTCATATCATATATGCAAAATAGTATTTTTTTCCTTTAACATCACCACATGTTCAATGTCCTGTTTACATTTGAAGTATCTTTCTAAAGAAATTCATACACTTAAAGTGTCTCCTTGTATATTATTATTCTGAATATTTTGCATTCAGTTTCAGATAAAGTATTTAGGGACTTTGGGGGAAATTTCCTTTACCAAAATCAAATGGCACCCCCTCCCATAAGATATGTGGGAGAAAAAATCAAGCTGTCTGTTAGGCAGAGCCTAAAGGGCTGGCCTTCGGTGCTGGAGCCTGAATGCTGCTCGTCAACCATGTGCATTAGCTTTCTACATGTATAATGTTTGGTGCTATGAACAGCACCCAGCAATACTTTGAGTGCTAGAGCCAGCTAGGCAGCATTTCTTATAGTCACGACTGGAAGGAGGAAAAGCACAGAGAACATACTGAAAGGGAAGAAATAGTTCCCTACTTGGAGGCAAAGAGCAGCTAGACATAGATGTCAAGCACTAGGCTGCTGTGCAAACAGCAGAACTTCTGGGCTTCCTGCTCCGGTGTGGAGGCACTGAGTGGCGCTTTAATCTGGGCCACTGGAAGGCCTTAGAATGCGTGCTATCTGTACGGACATCTAGGAAGTCTGGAGTCTGCAGACAAAGTGACTTCCATGGCACTTGCAGCAGGTAGAAGCTGAGCACTGATACTTCCGCGACTGGCCGCAAGCTAATCAACAACAGGGAGAATAAAGCCCACATTTTAGGGCTTTGTAAGGTCTTGGGTAGAAAAGTTTCCTTTGCATCTCCTAAAATGGAGTGAGCAGAATGGGAAACTAGGGAACTCGTCTTGTGGCAGACAGACTTTCAGGCTTACTCTGAGGTGGTTAGCAATTAATAACGTAATAGTTTCAAGGAATGGCCTGAAATTAGAGGCAATTTGAGATCTCAGCTAAGCTTTCCTGGATACACAGGCCCACGTCCCTTTCACTTCTGAGCACAGACATCTGGTTTCTATAATCCATGATTAATTGTGTTTCCCTAATATTGTTACCTAATTTTCAAAAGGAAGTTAATATTGCTATGAAAGCAAAACTATCAACAAGGAGAAGTGTCGAAGAGGGAAAAGGAACTTTGCATCTTGTTTGAAATAAAAGTCACATTTACCATAATCTCTGCCTCCGGAGCTTGTGTGACGTAACTGTTGCTCATTCAGTGTCAGCCACTCTGGCCCCTTTCAGTTCCTTCGGCATTCCACAGTCCTTCCTGTCTCAGGGCCTTTGCCCTGAATATTTCCTGTCTAAAATTCTCCTCTCCTGGGTCTTTTTATCTACACGGCCGGATCCTCATCACTTAAGCATTCCAGGACCCTAGAGAGGCCTTTGTAGAGGTCCTGTTTACTCCTCTTAGTCTTATTTTCTCTATTGCATCCTTCTTTATTTTTCTTATCACAGTGCCCTCAGGCCTTCATTTGGTGATTACGCCCTCCTTGTCTGCTCCGTGTAAGGTGCAGGGACACCGTGTTGATCTCTGCTATCATGGAGCCTAGACTTTATGGATGATCTAAGCATTTTTTTTTTTTTTTTGCTTTAATTTAATTTATTTTAAAGAGTAAAAACAAAAAACTAAAGCAAACACAAATAATGAAAACAAAGACAGAAACAGAGTAACATATTCCAGTAAGTATGCGACAGGTTTTCAAAATGAGCATAGCAAATTAACAACGGTTGTTTTATTACCTATTTTTATTGTGAAATCTGTTGCTCAGATTGCTTTTCAGTTTTTTCAGATTTAAGGGGGGCATAATCATAACTGATGAGACATATTTAGCCTCAGGTTTTGCGCTGCACATTGCCGTCTTCCATGTGGATACTCACATTACAGATACCAGCATATAGACTTAATCAAAAAGAAAATTTTAGATATTAACTGCTATTTTCAAAGAACTGATGGAATGGAATTAATAGTATAGTCAGCTCACCTGGCAAGCACACAAATAATTATAAAATCTTAACTGTGTTTAGGTTTGGAAAGGACTGCACAAGTGGTTACTCTATATTTTAGTATTCCACTATGGATTTCTTTGAAGTTTGACTAGTTGTCCCTTGAGGCAGTATTCTTGTTTTTTGTCTGGCCCTGGACTGCAGGCTCAGAGAACATACATCACAGGGGTTTTATATATGTCACTGAATAAACGAATTGTAAGCATTTATATCTACTCTTCCTTTTTTACTTCATGTTAACCGTGAGAATTACATAGAATTATCCATATTCTACAGATCAATAACTGTAACTCAGATAATCAATTAGTCTAAGGTCATAAAGCTGCTGACTAAAGTAGAAATTAACCCAGAACTTACTAAAAGAGCATGGGGGCAGTGAAGAATGAATTAAGGCACATTGTTTTATAAGAAATACAACCTAAGTTTATTACTTAAAGTACTTTTCTTCCCCTTCCTCCCCCAAAGAAAGCAAAATACCAAACCAAACAAAAACTCATCACTGCAAAACAGCTTCATTTTTCAATAGCCTCACAGGGCCAGTGAAATCTAACATTGCCAAGCATGCTAAAACATTTCTCAGTATTTGGTGATTGCAAAATTGGATTTCACTTGAATGTCTTGATATTTGGCACTAAAATGATAACTTGAATTATCAAGAACAAAGCAGCGTGCTTGTGCAGCATTTGCTTTACTTGGCTGAAAGAAACCAGGTACAAAGGTCTACACTCAGTTAACACTTTCTGTCCTCTAGGAGGCTTTCAGAAAACTAAGGAGGAGAGGTTTGTTTTGGCTCAGTGTGTACAAGTTTCAGTCCATAGTTGGCTGGATGCAAGGCAAGTGTCATGGCAGAGAAGAGGAGGGAAGGAGAAAGGGACAGAGAGAGAGAGAGAGAGAGAGAGAGAGAGAGAGAGAGAGAATCAAGGAAGGGCAGAGGGATGGAGATAGAAAGCTGAAGGAAACTTCCACAGTGGTTTCTTTGTTACTTAGGACTTGAGTGTTGGCAGAGAAGAGCGTGTGTGTTCACGCACTTGCACGTATGCTTCTGCTGATCACCCTTACTCTCCAACCCTCTCTCTTCCCTGCCAGATCTTGCTCAATACAGGCTGGATTCCGCCTTTAGAGGAAACAGGCAGAAGACTGTGAGACAGGAAGGAGTGCGATGTGCTGGAGCTCCCACTACACATTCTGCTCCACACTCCCAGAAGACGCACTGAACTCTGCACAGAAAGCCAGGCATCATTCTTCAGATTTCCTTGTACATTTGCTCCCCAGTACTGTCCAGCCTTAGTTCTGAGTTTCCAGGTGTGTGGGTCACTCCTCTCCTTCATTGCTTCTGCTTAGCACCAGCTCCTAAGCAGGCCAGGCCTGTTCCTGAAATCCTAGGGAGGCAGAGGCAGGTGGCTTGCTGCCACTTTGAGGCCAGGATACAAAGTGAATTCAAGGTCATCTTAGGCAACATAGAGAGGTCTTCTCCCCAACAACAAAAAGAACAATGAGGACAAAACAAAAGTAGTAGCATGTAAGTACTAGCCAAGTACTGGCACATAAATCTACTTACATGCATATCTTTTCCAGACTAGGCATATGTTATTTTTAAAATTGTTACATGCTATAGATTTTTGTGAAAACCTGTCAAATCCTAAGCAAAATTAAACATTTTCCTACTAGTTTAATAAGAATATCTGTTTCTCAAGAAAAATTGCCTCATATTTCTGTTAATTTACCTGTAGACCATCAAAACAATATGATGAATTGTTAGCTAAGAGATTCTTTTGAGCTTATTAAAAGAGAATTAGCCAGTTTCCTCTTGCCTTTAAAATGACCCTCATACTTTGCCAAGGATGAAGCTCTTAGTATATGTGCAATTACAGGGTGTATCTGTGTCCAAAGACTTTCGACACTCTCTCTAACTGGGACAGGTGTCTTCCTGTCCTGATACTTAATGTGCATTTAATTCAACATGCATTCCATTAGCAAAATCCTTAGCAATCCAATTCCGTGTTTAATTTCCATTTCCAACCTCGCTCTTGTTACTACTTTGCATATAGATGGGAAGAATGCCCTGTGGCTATTCTTTCTTTGACATAAAATGTGAGGAAAAGACTGTGTGAAATTGATTAGATCTGCTTTTTGGAACTGAAGCAACCCTAGGATGCAGAATGCATCAAGTCAAATGTTCAGGTGATTTGCTGATACCAAGAGAAGCTGGTGGCCCATCCTCTCTGGTACCATGCGACTTCAGTTATCTCCTAAGAAGGAAATTATTGCCCTTTGTTCATCTCAACTTATTGTGGTACTTTCTGGGGTCATGTGGACAGCTAAACTTACTACACCTCTGGCTTTGGAAGGAGGACAGATGCCTAATGCACAGGATCTCCCAGACTTTCCTTTTGAGGCTCACACAACTTGGCTTCCTCTGTGGGCCACAAACAACACCTTCATTGTACACCCCTGAATAGCCAGGCATGGACGGCTTTGCTGCTGAATTTCCAGACATGTGTCATTTCCACTGCATATTTAGTAGCACATAACTGCCTGGATCGGGGAGACTGGAATGTAAGGCATGTTTCCTTGAGTGGGAGGGTTTTACTTTAAGAAAATATCACTTAACTGTTAATGGAAAAGTCAACCTCCAAGTCCCTATTCTGAAAAATAAATAAATGCAGAGTTCCCCATGCAAGATGCACATAGTGGACTCAGGATATTCATTTCTATGAAGTCACTCACAGCAGGCTTGTCTGGAAAAGAGCTTTCATCTTTTGCAAACAGAAAGAAAGATGTACCAGTAAGGAGATTCAAAGACCAAGAATTTCAAATACAGAGTGCATTGGGAAAAGTAATCCTTCAGTCAGGTGAATTTGGGCCCAACCAGAATAATTTCTATGAGCCGGGCGTGGTGGCTCATGCCTGTAATCCCAGCACTTTGGGAGGCTGAGGCAGGAGGATTGGTGTGAGTTCGAGGCCAGCCTGGGCTACAAAAGTGAGCACAAGGCCATCCTGAACTGCATAGCGAGACCCTGTCTCAAAAAGACAAAAACAAACAAACAAACAAACAAACAAACAAACAAACAAACAAAAAAACCAAAAACGAATAATTTCTATGCTCCAACTCAGTAGATGCAACCTAGATACACTACACTTACAGACTCCTAGTGAGGATGCCTCTGCAGATGGCTCAACTTGCTGAACATGAATGAAGACTTGCTCAGCTGGAGAGGCATAGGAATGCCAGACCACAGAACTCCCCTGCTGGAGCATCTCTTCATTCTTTTGGGTGCTCTGCTAAGGCTCAGTCAAGGCTGGAATCCCCCCTTTGGACCATGGGAAGATATTTGAGACCAAAGTCTGTTTCCCCTCTGGGTCACGGGCTGTCTGGTTCCAGCCCCTCTAGGGCTTTCCCCCACTCGCCCTCTTGTGTAAGGTCTCTTCTGCATGCTTTCTGCCCTATGCAATTGCAGCCCTCCCATGATTTGCTGTCCCAGATCACTTCCTTCCTTCTTTTCCTGTACAAGTGAGGAACACTTTCTCCCGCGTCCCATGCTTAGCCGCCCTTCCTCCCAACCACATACCTGGGAAGGCCTCCTTCTCCTCATCTCCCAAATCTGTGTTCCTGCATCCTGTATGCCAGATGCAGTTCTACCTAGTATTCTTTTAATTCTGTGCTTTTCTTCCCTTTCTCCTAATTTTGAGTTTCCACTTTAGTCCTGGTTACTTGTCCTGGCCTCTGACTCTCCTGTTACCACTACATTACCTGTAATCCTACTGGGCTGTGGGCCTTGCAAAACTGGATTTGCTCAGGCTTGCAGAGGAGAGTGAATTGCAAGGTTTAGTGACTTAGGATGGGGAATGCTCCTTCACTAGTCCAAGCCATGGGCTGCTAGGAAACGTGGCACTGAGGATTGTGGGATATGCCTTACCTTTGATGTCCCTAATGATCCTACAAGAAGCGCAGCCCTCTGTGGTTATGTTCACAGGAGTGCCCTCCTCAGCGCTCAGTAGGGGAACACACACAAGGTAAGTAAAGAGCAGCCCCCACCTACCAAAGATCTCAGTTTGTTGTACAGCGAAAATAAATTTTAAAAAACCTGCATTTTTTTTTTTGAGAACCAGTAGTATTTTTTTTTTTTTTTTTTTGGCATAGTCTAGCATACTGAATATATCCTTTAAAATCCTAAAATCAAGTGACCTGTGATTTTTATTTAGCATAGCTTGAAGAAGTGGAATGTTCTGTGTTTCCCTCCCTCCCTCTCTCTGTTTCTCCTCTCACTCTCTCACTGTCTCTCCCTTCTCTCCTCTCTCTCCTCTCCTCTCCTCTCCTCTCCTCTTCTCTCCTCTCCTCTCTGTTCTCTCTCTCTTCTCTCTCTGCTTTCTCCTCTCTCCTTTCTCTTCTCTCTTCTCTCCTCTCCCCTCTCTTATCTCTCTGCTTTGTCAATGTCTGTCTCCTCTTCTGTCTCTGTCTTTGTCTCTGTCTCTGTCTCTCTCTCTCTCTCTCTCTCTCTCTCTCTCTCTCTCTCTCTCTCTCCTTTCTTTTCTTTTCCTTCTCTGTGCCTTCCTTTTCACTCGGCAACCTCAGGATGAATTGAGCAGGGTTGAATATCTGCCAGTACCAGTGACAGAAAAGCAAGATAGGAGAAAACTTCAAGAAATTATTTAAGTTAAACTTGCATTTGTGGATGAAATTATATAGTGAGGATCTAAACCATGTGAAGACTTTCAATTTGAGAGGAGTTTTACAGAATAAACGAACATTTTCTTCTAATACAATCAAGAATGATGCAAGCTTTGGAACAGCATCCATGACTTTGGAGCCAAAAATGGTTTCTGGACCAGAAATCATGTTGTGTACAGCAAATGAGCCCAACCAAGGACTGCGCCTTGACCGTAGCTGTGTTTCCTGTGCTCCAGGCAGCCACATGTATGCAGCCACATAGGACTCAAAGTGGAAAAGAAACTCTGAGCTGTTTTGGTAGCGGGTCCCATGGAGAATTTTCAGGCCAATAAGGTTTTGATCATGACTGAGCAGCAGAGAGGACCATCCTGCAGTGATGTGGGTCCCTACATCCCAGGGCCTCTATCTTCTACAGCAGTAGACATTCCAACAATTCTAGTTCCCATTTTCCTGCTCACTCTTACTACTTCACACCTTTTCCTTCCTGGCAAGAATTGGTGTTGCAGACTGAAGTGTTCATTGACTTTGAACTTCATGCATTTGCATTTGTTCCAGCAAAACCGTGCAGGGCCTGAGTTTGCAAGTTGCAATATCAGTGTTCAGCTGAAAATGCAAGGGGAGGCAGCTTTTGCCTACATGCATAAAGATGTTACCACAATGTTCTGTCCAGTAGTACGTTTGCTGTAAGTTATAGTTCTCTATGTCCTCAACCAGCACGTGTCAGCCCTCAGAGATGAAGTAGTCAGTTCTGTACAGATGCCTGTACATGAGCTATTATGGAAGGAAAGTGCGGAGTGCATGTGGGCAACTTAGTTGCCATGACAAAAGGAAGCTTCTTCTGAATTAAGATAAGAGATATGGATTTTAGCAGCATGCTTCCTGCTCAACCCTTCTGTGGTGATGCTGATACAGGAGACACATGCAGGGCAATGCTGTGATTGCATAATTTGCCTTCTTAATGTTTACATAGGTCATCTCAGTGATACTGAAGTACCTAGGGGCTTAGAGAGTATTATCTCTTGAGTTTTTCTCTGTGCATGAAGTGGACTTGTAGAATCTGCATGAGCTTTGTGCAGGCTCTTCCCATATATGTCAGTGAGACTTCCTATCACATTCTAGCATGTTCAATATTTTCAGCTTGGCAAATAATGAGTAAATATTATTGCTGTTTTCTCCAGAACCACCAAAGACTTGCTTAAAGGGGCATGTGTGGCTGCTTCTACACAAGCAGCATTGTTTGAAGGATGGTGGTCAGCGCATCAGCATTCCAAGAGAATGGCAAAGCGCATTTCTCTGGGATGATGCATAAGGACCTCATTTTTTAAAGAAATCCCTCCTGTAAGTGTGCTCATTGCTGATGAGATATTCATGCTCACTTGCTGACATCTGAACTGCTACAATTACAAAATGCAGTTCAGGAACTTTCTGCCATATTGTGACTGAGTGTTAAAATATTTCCTCATTTTCTTGTACAGAAAGGAATGTGATATTGATTGTAAAAGGAAAGTAAACAGTGGTATAGAAGATGTTCCACTGTATAAGAAAAGGTAAGATGAACTCTTTTTAACATCCTGTTTGCAACACAAATTTTACTCAAATAAAAAGTGATTATATGATAAGCTAATAAGAGAATAGAGAGATAAATATTCCAGGAAGCCATAGGTTTACACATCATAGTGCTTGGTCTTTGCGATATTCCTAAGCAGACCAGATGCCTAGGATGTCATCTGAGACCATTAGCAGGCACCCACCATGGGTGGGCTCCTTGGAAAATAGGGAAGAAACACAGATACAAAAGGCAGCAAAGACTGCAGCATGCAAACCCAAAGGGCAGTTTTTAAGATCGGGGCACAGAGGGGTGACTGAATTATTAATCTTCTGCAAAACCCTTATGTTCTCAGATAATGGCCATATTCAGCCATGCTGTGGGTTTTCTCCTGATGACAAAAGCTCTCTTCATTTTTAAATTTTCTCTGAGGTTCAGTATTTCAGTCTTTGTGAGAACTTGACTCTATAAATCACTCCTTATCGTGCTGTAGGACACGCAAGACAAGGGTGTCTTCTCTGGACTGCTGATGCTCTTATCTTCTTAGTTAACCTAGTTGCCCTGGCCTGCGCCTTTCTCAGTTGTTCACAGGGTTTTCCTTACCACATCCTAATACAGAAAATACCACAGTGTGTTTCAGCTCAGAGAATAGTTTGATATGGGATTTAAGCAACACATGAATAATCTACTTAACGTACTCAATATGTCAAAGATAATTTTACGTATTACTTTCAGAGAACATATTTGCTATAAGTTGAGGTGCAATAGCTCACTGTGCCTTGATCATGCCACTAAGTCATTTCTTTTCACCAACCATGGAATCTTCATGAATTCTTTTAAAAGTACCTGATTTAATTATGTAACTAAAATGAAAATATTTCAAAACTGGTTTAGTGTAAATGCTCAAAAAGAGAAAAGATAAGCCTTATAAGTTTTGTATTCATAAAGTATCGCCAATTTTATAAATATTAAGACTAATCTTAAAATTTAGTAATGTAGTTAGAGTAAAATATGTTTTATGGTAAGTTTGGCCTAGCTTCCAGTTCTCTATTGCTTAGTGAAGATGTAATCTACATAGAATTAGCTTCCAAAATATTTTAAGAAAATAAGAAATGTGTTAATGATGAGAGAGTTTAAAGACTCATAAAGTGACATTTTCTTCTTATAAACTATGCATAGAAATGTTACAGATGAAAATCTGTATCTATTTTAATTTATAATTTTATTTCAACTTAGCCCTGTTTAGTAGGTTTCAATTTAGAGCAGAAATGGAATATCCTTTATGATATATAGTTTCTTGTGGATTTAAGCTTTGACTGATTCCACGACACAGGAGGCCAAGGGTCAGCCAGATCCCATCCTGAATTCTTTAAATCTTCTATCCAAATTAAAAATTTCGATTATCAGTGTTTTTTTTTTTTTTGCCTACATCATGTGATGAGCATTAATAAAGAGAAAGTAACTTTTCAGGAGGTGATATTTAGCAGAGTATGAATTTGCTATAACAGTATAGGAGACAGGGCTGGGGAGATAGCTCAGTAGAATAAGCACTTGCTTGACAAGTGCAGGGTCCTGAGTTCAATTCCTGGTACCACAAAACATATGACAAAATCATATAGCCAGTGTCAACTCAAAGTATCAGAAAGTAAAGATACTAGGATACTTGTTAAAAGTGACTTACAGCTTTTGTATTTTATTTATTTATTTATTTGACAGTTTTTGAAAGCCTAAACTTGAAAATGGTTCAACAATACTGTTCTCAATATTGCTTTGAGGAAAATTAGTAAAAAGAGGAAAATCTTTTCCCAAATAGCATTAGGAGTATCTTCTAGCTAAAAAGAGTGATGCGAATGTGAGGCTCATGTGGATTCTAATGTTCAATGTTTGTGTCATGTCTCCCGTTTTGCATCCCAGAGAATATGAAAAAAAAAAAAAAAAAAAAACCAAAAACAAATGTCACATTATCCTGTTTCCCTATGTGATGATCCCATGAATATTTACTTGCTTTCTTTTATTTTTATTTATTTATTTATTTATTTTTTTTGTCTTTTTGAGACAGGGTCTCGCTATGCAGTTGAGGCTGGTCCTGAGCTCACTTTTGTAGCCCAGGCTGGTCTCGAACTCGCACCAATCCTCCTGCCTCAGCCTCCCGAGTGCTGGGATTACAGGCGTGAGCCACCACATCCGGTGACTTGCTTTCTTTTAGTAAAGTAGGTGAGTGCCGTACTTGAACTAAGCGAGTGCATAGGGTTGGCTAGCAGCAAACTCAGCCTTTCGGGGAGCAGCTCTGCACGTCTGGTCAGCACGGTGCGGGTATGGATGATTCCTACTGCACTTCTGAGAAGCCTTAGCACCCCTTCTGGTCTCCATTTCTACAAGTGATTCTTTTAATCAGGCAAATTTTGAATATGGGAAAAAAGGTATGGTAAAATGTGTAATTTTGTTAGAATAGAAATGTTAAGAAATAAGGCAGGATGTTGAAGTTAGGAAGGAATGATTTGTGTTACGGGTTCACAAATCTCCCTTTGGCCCAGCAAAGGGAGAGTGGAAATTCTGAACTCTCAGTATGCTTTTCATCTTTCTTTAAGATGCTGGTTAATGACACCGGTCCAAAGCTTCAGAAAATGAACTTGCTTTCATCTTCAGGGTCTCATGCCTCTTAAAAGGCCACACATTTCTTTTTAGCCAACATTTAATCCTAGCTCTTGCTGAATGATCAGTTCAGTGGTTTCACTGCATCAAGAATCTTCATTCCTTAGGTACTAATGACTGTGGCTGACTTTGTTGTCACTTGGAATGTTTATGTGTCAGCAGTTCATAAATATGATTGGAAGAAAGAAGAAAAGGAAAATCAGACAGAAACCAAGAGACAAAAAGCGGTTGCTAATGAATCCGTTGGATGCTTTACCAACTTGTGCTACAATGTCCTAGTTTTTGGTTTTGGTAAATGAAAAGGTTGTGGGTAGAGTAAGCTATGGGTAATGTGGGACCATGGAGATATGTAGAGTTTAGATAGAGGGATCCACTTATCCTTTCAAGTAGGGGCACACCATTTTGTTTCTGTTTAGATTTTCACTGCTTAATATGGAAACCACCACATTGAAAGAGTTTCATTTTTTTTTCTGAATAAATGAATGAAACGCCAGTTCTTTTTCTTTCTTTTCTTTTCTTTCCTTTCCTTTCCTTTCCTTTCCTTTCTTTTCTTTTCTTTTCTTTTCTTTTTGCAGTATCAGGGATTGAACCCAGGACCCTGTGCTTGCCAGGCAGGTGTTTATCCTACTGAACTTTCTCCCCAGCTATACATTAACGAAAGGAAGTGAGATTAGAAATGTGGCTATAGGAAGCTAGCTTATATATAGCAGAGTTAGTGCTTTAAGCTGAACCTCTAGTAGGAAATAATGCCAAAAGAACTCACACAGAGAGGGGTAAGTCACAGAGCTCACTGTGCTATAAGGGTGTTCATTAAATAGGGTTTTTATACAATACTGAAAAAATATACTTTCAAGATAAGACCTTTTGAAAATTAAGTTTGCAAGTGGTAACAGAAAATACATGTCAGATTTGCTTACTTATATTTATCCATAGCTTCCTTCAGAGATAGAACACTGCCAAGTGTTTCTCAGGGTCATTTGTCCTATCTGAACTTGCATTTATGTTTTCTATGCAGTACATACTCCATAGCATTTTGAGCCCTAAATTATCTTCTTTAAATTCAACTTTTTGAACTTCCTGTATAGTCAGTGAAAGCAGTGTTTGGAACATGGAAGATGTAAATCCTAAGATGACTCAGTGATACAAGTTGAGTTTATACAAATCTAATTTGGCTTCTAAGTGGCTCTTTCTGTGTGTGAAAGGCTACGACTTGACCAATAGATGGCAGCATTCTGAAAGAAAAGAGAATGGGAGAACACCAAGGTGATGCTTTAATTTACTGACAAATCTTCCAAAACTGATTTTTGTCTTTATTTTAAATGCAATCATCTGGTTATACGTGCTTCTTTTGCTTTAAATGATATTGAAAGTCTCCCTTTAACATGAAATCAACAAGATAACAGAAGTGCCTTTGTGTGGCTAACTTACAAACGCTTTGGTAACTTAATTGAAAAATTCAGGAGCTCATTCCTTGTGTCCATGGAATCTGTCTTCCAATTTACACAACAGATAAAATTACAGAAATTGTCTATCGCAATATTTTATTTTATTTATTTTATTTTATTTTATTTTATTTTATTTTATTTTTTTGTCTTTTTGAGACAGGATCTTGTTATGCAGTTCAGGCTGGCCTTGAGCTCACTTTTGTAGCCCAGGCTGGTCTTGAACTAGCACTAATCCTCCTGCCTCAGCCTCCCGAATGCTGGGATTACAGGCGTGTGCCACCACGCCCGGCTATCGCAATATTTTAAAACCAATTAATGAGTATGTTGTTCACACAGATATAATGTTAATGATAAGGAAAGATACTGAAATAATTTAAATGTTGGGCTTCCTGCTTTTTGATGGCATCATCTATGCAGTTACAACTTTCTCATTTGATGACAGAATTTTTTTTTTTAATTTTAAATTTTATTTTATTTTTATTTTTATTTTTTCTTGTTTCAGAACCTTTGTTGTTTATTCACTCATTTTTATGGCCGGCTCAGCCCACCCCAAGGGCAGGGCTGGCGCAGCATGTGGTGCCTGGGATTGAACTGCGGTCCCTGAAGCCGCCCAAGCTTTCCCAAGCAGGCGCTTTAGACCACTGAGCCATCCCACCGGGCCCCGTCATCATAACTTCTTTATTGTGTTAAAATTTGTTATCTGTAGGTGGCTCAGTTAAAAATTGATATATAGGGCCAGCAATTGATATATATAGCTCAGTGGACTAAGCACCTGCTTAGGCAAGTGCAGTAACCAGAGTTAGATCTCTGCTGTACTGGCCCCACCCCCAGGAGCAATGAGAAGGGGAGTGGTGCTGCATACTCGTAACCCCAGTGCTGCAGAGGCTGAAAACAGGGAGATCATTGTGAATATGAGCTGTGAAGTAAGAACCTGTACCAAATACATAAAAAATAAATTTAAAAATTGATATGTAAACTCATTTGTAATGCTTAACACATCATCTAATGAGCATGTGTGTTATGGTTTATGTCTAGTTGTCCCCCCAAAGCCTCATGCAAACATGGGGCAGGGACTTCTAGAGTTTGAGACTTGACTCATGAGCCACTGGGATTATACGTTTTAGTACTGATGGGATTGTGGGTCTGAGTACTGCTGGGATGATGAGTGTGGCCTAAGCCAGATAGGCTGAGGCAGAGAACCTGAATGTAATATAAAGAGAGGCAGAGAGACAGGTACAGGCTGTTGCTCTCTGCTTCTCTGGTTGTTCAGTTGCCTCTGTAGCTGTTGTTGCTGTTCCGTCACCATGAACTGCTGCTCTCTGCCATGTGCCATTCATCCTTGGAGCCACCCAAGTATGGACTGAAACCTCCAGTAACTATGCACTAAATAAATCCTTCCTTCATTTTGAGTGTTGGGTGTTTGTCTCAGGAATGAGTAAAAAGTAACTAAGACAATGTCTTTGGAGTTAATGTTTTTAAAGAAAACATTTAATCTTTCAGTTATAAACTCTATCTTTGCTAGGCTGGTCAAATAACTGAAAGGCTTATAGATATTAGTTTTGTTTGAATATAGCCTTAGTAAAGGTTACAAAACATCACCATGAACCTAAATACGTAGTTTAAGATTCTTCAGTGTCTTATCTCTTTACACAGCACTACAGAGGAAATGTGTTCCTGGAAGCCATAATCAAAAGGTAGTAAAGCTGAAAAGTGTCCACGAACTCCTTCTAGCTAAGGAAGAAGCAAGTGAGTGACACAAGCAGAAGTGCAAAGGCCATAAGCAGGCAGCTTTTGGAAATGGAGTAGTGAATCACCAACACGATCAGATGATCCTTACTGTCATATGTGTCCCAGATAAAACCCTCCCACATCAACCAGGACTGATTTGTTTTCCAAGTTGTCAAATGCTATGAATATTATTTCAAAGCTAGTGAATTAAAACCAGCTGCTATTGTGCAGGAGGATTTAGCTCTTTCATAGAGAGAGAGAGGTAGAGAGGAGCCAACTTGCTAGCCATGGGAGTAAGCCAGGCTGGAAACAAATCCTTCAGCTTTTTCCAATGCAACATAGTCGGACAGAACTCAGAACCGCTTGAGCAAGCCACTCTTAAATTCCTAATATATCTGTTACATTGCAATACTTAATTAAGGCAAACTTCATTACTAGGAGTGGCATGTCTCAATAACACAAAATTCCAAAAACTGATATTTGAGAGAGACTTTGGAACCAGAAGACATGCTAGATAGACCAGAAGAGGGTGCTAGAGAAAGACTAAACAATATGAAAGGTATGGCTAGTATAAACTAGATGGCTTGTGAGGAGGTTTGCTTTAAAAGGTTAGATAGGGCCCGGTGGGATGGCTCAGTGGTCTAAAGCACCTGCTTGGGAAAGCTTGGGAGGCTTCAGGGACCGCGGTTTGATCCCCGGCACCACATGCTGCACCAGCCCTGCCCTCAGGGCAGGCTGAGCCGGCCATAAAAATGAGTGACTAAACAAAGGTTCTGAAACAAGAGAAAAAAAAAAAAAAAAAAAAAAAGTTTAGATAGAAGACAATGAACTAGAAAACTAGGGATTCCTTTTTATGTGGTGGCACAGAGCCTAGCAGTACTGTTATGTATGACAATGTTGAAAGAAGAAAATGTGCCTAAAGAAGTTACTGATCCAGCTAAGGAAATGTTCAGGCTGTATTGAAAGCATTGATTAGTCTTGTCATTTTTACTAAAATAAAAGAAGAGCTAAGTTAGAAGAGCAGTTTCCATATTTTATGACACTAGGGACCAATTCATGAAGGCCTAGGTGGGGAGGGGCATGGCTTCAGGATGATTCAGTCACATTACATCAACTATGTACTTTTTTCCATTATTATTAGACTTCTGTAATCTGTACTGATTACACAATTTATCAGGACAGAATCAGTGAGAGCTCTGAGCTTGTTTTGCTGTAACTAGACAGTCCCTTGGGAGGTGATGGGTTACTATAATACCGGAAGTGTGTTTCTTATGTCCTATTTACTTCATAACTTTACTTTGGTTTCTATCACTACAGGAAACCTTGCTCTGCAAAAATAAGACATTGGAAATGGAAGTAAAGCTCGTGTTGCTTTTGGGACAATGTCAGGATATTCTGCCTTGACTTTCGTGCAGAGTACATGGAGGTTTAAATTGTCTTGGATCTGCATTTAAGGTTGACATTATTTGTGGTCGCAAGCGATTGACGTTCTGCTAACTCCCATAGAGATGATTCACTTGGATTGTTCTTGCACAGGTCGTGTATTCTTTCCTACACAGTTTTGAGGTCTCCTGTAGTTGAGCAGGAATGTTCAAACTTCCCTGAAAGCTGAGAGAAGCGATCATACACCATCTAAGAGAGAAGGCCCTGACACAGTTTCTTAAAATTTCTATTAATATTTAAACATGAGAAAAATCCCAGTGTTCCCTCACCTCGCCACAATTCCAATTTGGCTTTCAGTGTGGTGACTCTATTTGCTTATGTGATTACAAATGTCCCTCTCCCCTGACATGACAGATTGAGTTTATTGAACAGGTTAAATACATTGCATGAATAAGCAAATCTTGTGACACATCCCATGTCACTGAAATGTGCTCCTAGTGGTGATTGCTTTTCTAAAAGAAATCTCTGGAATGACTCTTGCAACTCAAAACCCATGGCCAGTGATCTATCCTTAGAAAGCAATATCCCTTCTGAAATTAAAAAAGATTTGCATTTTTTGCATCCATCTTCTCACAGAGTGCGCTAACACTTGAAAGTTAGGAGCACATATTTTATTGAGGTCAATAGGCATATTCCATAGGACATTTGTGAGTCTCAGGTGATATTTTGCAGCTACTTGGCATTTCTCCATGATGACATAGTGTGCAGGTTTGTATCCAGAAGTGATCTCTTTGAAATAAGTGGCAAAACCAGAAAGCAAGGAAGTCACAGCAGCTGCTTGGTTCATGAATACACTGGTACAAACTGACTAACTTCATTTTCTGATGTGAAAATATCTGAAGATTTAAATACTCCTGTATCTATAGGGTTGGTCGATGAAAAAGTTCACATTACGTATGCTCATGCATATTCTTCTGAAAAATACATCAGAAAATACACAGAAGTACATTTTGCCTGGTTGACAGTGTCTGCATATTTGCCAACTGGGATCGCTATGAAGGTGACTTCTATCCTTTTTAACATGTCTGAATCACAGTACTTTCTAAAATTTCATCCCTTTGCCTAGTTATGGTGATAGCAAAAAAAAAAATGTGGATTAGGCAGATAGCTCAGTAGAATAAGCACTTGCCTGGCAAGTACAAGGTCCTGAGTTCAAACCCCAGTACCACCAAAACAAACAAACAAACAAACAACAAAACAAAACAAAACAAACAAAAAGCATGACAGAGTCTCCTACAAGTTCGTGAAAAATATCCTTAGACAGGATCAACTCTTTGCCAACAGTAAAGTTCTTCTTGACCTGTATAATGCAGCTAAAAACTAGAAATGATGCGCTCAGTGCAGATACAGTTGATGAAATTTGGGCCTCCAGGAATCATATCTATTCTTTGTGTTCGCTTTTCTTTTCTTTTGAAAAACTCCAAAGTCTTGTCCTCTGTTACGGTGATATTGTTTGCACATTGCAGAGCCATTCTGAAGGTTTTGTGGTCTCACTGGATGTCAAGTCACCATGTATTATGCAAAGCATGTTGGGGAATGTGAACCAGTTACTACAGTGAGCCAGTAATGTAAGGAAGAAACTAAGTATTTTTAAAATTCTCATTTTATGGAAAAAAAGGTTAAATAAAAATTTCATCACAAGATAAAAGTTGTTATCTTTAAAGTAGTTGCTCTGGGTACAAGATACAGGCTTAAAAGTTTCTCCAATGAATATTAGCATAAATGTTCTTTTTAATGATCTAAAAGACATAACAGTATAACTGACTTGCATTGTTTTGTTTTTTCTTATTGTTCTTTTCTCTTCTATCCATCCTAGTTCCTTTCTCCTTTGGAGCTATTTCCTCCCATTTCACACCTATTGTACATTTCAGAGTTTATTTCCTCTTTCAGACACTATGATGTTTACATGAGTGATTTATTTCAGTTATGAGTAAAGTCTCAAGTTCATCCATTTACCTCTCAAGTTTGTCCTCTATGGCTTAGAAGCATTCCATTGTATGAAAATATTCCTTTCTTTAATCCATTCCTCAATTGATGGTATTTGGATTTATCCCAAGATTTAGCTATTACAGATTGTGTTATCATAAGTGTGGGTTCAAATATGGCACTGTGGTATCATATTTTAAATTCTTCTGGGAAGATACCTGGAAGAAGAATATCTACAGGGTCAAAAAGAATATCTACAGGGTCTAGCCCTCATTTTTTGAGGAATCTTCACACATTTCGACATGATTGGACCAATCTACACTCTCATCAAGAGTAAAGAAGTGTTCCTTTTTCCCCATAACACCACCAGCACTTG
This sequence comes from Myocastor coypus, assembly GCA_004027025.1. Classification (NCBI taxonomy): domain Eukaryota; kingdom Metazoa; phylum Chordata; class Mammalia; order Rodentia; family Myocastoridae; genus Myocastor; species Myocastor coypus. The sequence continues at coordinate 52,722 of PVJA010003431.1, read as the reverse complement.
TTATTGGTTTTTGATTTTAGCCATTGTTTTCTGGGGTGAGATGGGATATCAGTGTTTTTTCCAATTTGCATTTCTCAGGTTATAAATGATGTTGAATATATTTCACATATTTAGTTGTCATTTGTATTGCTTTGCCTGTGATGTGTGGAACAAAACCTGGATGCTTTCACTCGATGGCATGCTCAGCATGCCTGGGGTGGGGCAGGGAATCGAATCCTAGTCCCTGAGTTTGCCTAAGCAGATATTTAGTCTGCTCAGTATCTCTAGTATTATTTATTCTTTCAAGGAACCAACTCTTACATTCATTGATCCTTGTTTTGTTTTCTTACACCAATTATATTAGTTTTTGCTCTAGTTTTGTAATTTTCTGCCTTCTTTGGGCCTTGGGTTTGACTTGCTCTTCCTTTTCTAGAAGCTTTACTTAATTGTGCTCACTCTATTTTCCTGATGTGAGAATTCACCACTATAAATTTCATTCTGAGGACTGCTTTCACTGTGGCCCAGTTTCCAGTAAGATACTGCTGCATTTTAAAATTTCTTCTTTATTTTCATCTGTGACACTTTGATTGTTCAGCAGGGTGATATTTAATTCCCACATGCTAATGGAGCATTTGTTGTTTCTTTTAATAAAAATATCCAATTTTATTTCACTATGGTTAGATAACATACATGGAATAATTTCAGTTCCTTTGCGTTTACTTAAGCATGTTCCATAGGCTAGTAGATGGTGTACTTTAGAGAATGAGAAGAATGTGCATTATGATGTTTTGGGGTGGAACGATCTGTAAAGATCTGTCATGTTTGTTTGTTCACACGTTTAGTTCAGCTTTGTTACTTTACTAATATTTGATCTAGTTCACTGGTTCTCAACCTTTCTAATGCTGTGACCCTGCAATACAGTTCCTCATGTTGCATTGATCCCAAACCAAAAAATAATTTTGGTGGCTACTTCAAAACTGTAATTTTGCTACAGTTATGATTCGAATGTAAATACCTGATACGTATTGTGTATTCTCATTGCTACAAAACAAACATAAGTTAAACATAGTGATTAATCACAAAAACTATTTAATTATATGTTGAGAAATATTTATTACTAATTCCAAAAGATAACATTTCACCAAGGCATAGCATGGGTTTAAATATGTATTTCCGATGGCTTTAGGTGACCCCTGTGTTTTGGTTGTTCGACCCCTGCCAGGGTGGTGACCCACAGGTTGAAAACCACTGGTCTAGTTGATCTATCTTTGTGTCACAGTGGGGTGTCAGGGTTTCCATCACAATTTTGTTTTACTGTCTATCTGATCTTTCATGTCTTATATAGTTGGATGCTCCTATATTTGATGCATTTTTAGTTTTGATTGTTATTTCTTCCTGTTGAAGTTTTCTTCCAACAAGTTTGTAGTGACCTTCTGTTATGGTTTATGTCTAGTTGTCCCCCCAAAGCCTCATGGAGTCACTGGGCGGGCACTTCTAGAGTTTGAGACTTGATCCATGATCCCTGGGATTATAGGTTTTAGTGCTGATGGGATTATGGAAGGAAGTACTTCTGGGATTATGGGTGTAGCCTAGGGCAGGAGCTAAGGCGGAGAGCCTGAATGTAATATAAAGAGAGACTGAGAGACAGACTTGAGCTCTAGCTGTTGCTGTTGCTCTGCTGCCGTGTTGGTTGGCTACCTCTGCCACCATTTTGTTGCTGTTCCGCCGCCATGAACTGGATGCTCTCTGCTCTGTTCCACTGAGACTTGGGCCAGCCGAATATGGACTGAAACCTCCACAAACTGTGAGCTAAATAAACTTTTCCTTCCTTCATTTTGAGTGTTGGGTATTTGTTCCAGCAACGAGCAAAAAGTAACTAAGACACCTTCTGTATCTCTTTTGATCATTCTTGATTTGAAGTTCACATTATGTGCCAACAGAATAGCTACCTCTACTTTTTTCTTGGATCCTGTCATATGGTCTATTATTTTCCAATCTTTGACTTTCAGTATATGAATTTTTTTTGAGTTAGATGTTCTTGTACAGAGCATGCTGTTGGATTATGTTTCTTTTTAAAAATTTTTCTTTATTTTTTGGATATTGCATCTCACTACACAGTGCAGACTCATAATGATACTCCTATCTCAGCCTTCCTGGTGCTGAGATTGCAGGTGTGCACCACCACACCTGGTTCTGATGGCCCACATGTCATGTAGTACCAGGGATTGCCAGGTAGGCATTTAGACACTGAGCTATCTCCCCAGCTATATTTTATTGCTACTGATTGTCTGCTTTTTCTCTCCGCTTATTTGCTTTTCCTATTTAATTAGTTGTTTCCTTCTGTTGTTCTTGGAATTGTGATCATTTTTATCTCTTTCTAGTATATTTTCCAATACTTTTTGTAGGGTTGGTTTAGTACTCACGGCATTAATTTACTCAGTTGTTCTTTGTGAAGGAAATATCTTATTTTTGCATTAATTTTGAAAGATAGTTTTTCAGGGTATATCAGTCTGGCTTTGAAGTTGTTTTCTTTTAGGACTTGAATTTTTTTTTTTTTCTTTTTTTTTTTTTTTTGAGACAGAGTTTCACTATGCAGTTCAGGCTGGCCTTCAACTCAACTTTTGTACCCCAGGCTGGTCTCGAACTCACAGTGATCCTTCTGCCTCAGCCTCCCAAGAGCTGGGATTACAGGTGTGCGCCACCACACCCGGCTTAGGACTTGAAATATTTACATCGTTTTGTATCAAAAGTATGGAATTTTATCTTCAGGTTCATTCAAGGTTTTTTTTTTTTTTTTTTTTTAGTTTTCAGTGAAGTTTTTAATTTACTGGATTTCTCTTTGAATCTATTTCCTGTAGTTCAGTTCTTTTTTTAAATTTTATTTTATGTATTTACTACAGGGTCTGTGGTTCTTACTACACTGATTGGACTTGCAGTGATTCTCTTGTTTTCAGCCTCCCAAGTTCTGGGAATGCACTACTATGCCTAGTCTTAATCACTATATCAGCATGTCTTTGAGGAGGCCAGCGCAGCATGCAGGGGATCAAATCTGGTCCCTGTGTCTGCCTAAGTAGGCACTTTAATCCAGAGCTATCTGGTTGACACTTCATGTGGTCTAATTCTTTCATGTATTGTTTATTCAAGGTTTCTACTATTTTTCTATGTTCCTTTATGTGTTTAATCTATGTTTTCTTTAGATATATTGAGGAATGATTTCATCATGTCTGTCATTTTTTAACCTAAGATATTCTTTCTATCTAATTTCTTTCACAGCCTCCTATAATTGTTTCTTTACTTCAGTTGCTATCATTTCAGAAATTTCAAATGTATGACTTCCAATTTCTTCTATTTTGATGTCTCCTGGACATGTTATCTGTGGGCTGGAGGTCAGAGATTGCATTTTGGTTTTCCTTAACACTTTCTATTTCAGTTTTTAAAATTTCATTTTCTGTGATTATCTTTGTGCGTTTTGCTAGCAGGTAGCTATATCAGCAGTATTGAGGTCTTTCTAGGAAATGTCTGTTCTTCATGGTTATCTTCTGTATATAGGAGATTCTTGGCTTGTGTCTGTCCCAAGATGTCATCTTTCCAATGGATTCAGGGCAAAATGTTATTTTCTGTTTAGCCCTTTTCCAAGTCTTTTGGTGCAGGAGATAGTGAAGTATGACCATGGAGATTCTCAAAGTGTTTCCCATGGGAGAATAACAGATCACAATAGATGTGATATCCTAGCTACAATAGTACAATTAGCAATAATGTTAGCATCAAGCACATTTTACAAATTGCCATACTGTGATGACTATTAATTTTGTAATTTAGACCATAACAGCAGAATCCATAGTTATATAACAGAAACAATAATAAATTAGGAGTTTTATATGCATAGTGTTTTCCTTGTTCAGATGGATTTACTTTCATTTCCCCAGATGACCCAGTTACTATGTCCTAGGCACTTACTGAACTGGCTTCCTATTCCGTGATGGAAGCTGATGGGCCAGGTACCTGTGTTATTAGAATGGAGACTTCTGTGATTTCAGAGTGGTACTGGGCAGGGTCTCTCTCCTCCTGTGTGGATGACTGAGGATCACCTTTGAAGGAAGTGGGGGCAGTCTGCAATTAATATTTCTTGATCTGAGAAGTATCTATTCATCTCAGGTGCCATTTTTATTTATCTTTAAAGTTGAAAGAGTCTAATTTTTAGATCTTTATGTTTTTTAGATAGAAGTGCTTTGTCTGAGGGACAATTGGTTAAAATTTTGTAATTTAGACCATAGCGTCTTTTCACTTTGCTGGTAATTTTTTTTTTTTTTTTTTTTTTTTTTATAAAATTTTTTTTTTAATTTTTTTTTTTTTTTTTTTTTTTTTTTTTTTTTTTTTTTTTTTTTTTTTTTTTTTTTTTTTTTTTCTGTACAAAATCTTTTCTTCAATTTTTCTTTTCTTTTCTTTTCTTTTCTTTTCTTTTCTTTGCAGAAGACTTCTAATAAGATCCAAGTTGTTGATTCTTTGAAGTATTTCCTGTGAATTCTGGGGTTGGTTCATGGCATTAAAATTTATGTTATTTTATTAGCACAGGTGTGCATCTTATATTTATTTGTCCTCGTGGGAAGTTGCTACATGGATGTAACATATTTTAATTCCCTTTTTCTTCTCCTTTCTCATCCCTATCCACCACTCTGTGGCATTTAATTTTAAATGCAGCTTTCTTTTCGTTATGACTCGTAGAGACTACTAGTGTCTCATCATTTTTCAAAGGCACTCTTCACGACACTGATTTTTGCTCATTTTGACTATGGTTAGCCTCTGACACACACATGTACAGTGTGGAAAGTAGGATGGGTGGAAGTGAAAATTAAAATTAGAGGGGCCGAATGTAGTCTAAAATTATGGTCAGATTCTGAATTCAAGTCTGCCACCAGATAGAGCTGCACAAGTTATGACCATAAACTCAACTGCTGCTATCCAGCCTGGTACCAGATGCCCTTAAACTTCACTTGTCATTCACCAAGAGTTTCAAAATGAGACTTTAAGCAATTGATTATGGTCTCTTTGCAGTAATATCTCTGCTCATGTCAATAGGTATTTACTGCTACACCGCACTATTTATTTCACTGCCTCAGCTCCTCCTCAGATCATAGGCTACTGGGTTCTTATAAGGAGTATGAAGCTATTTCTTTCACATGCTGTTCACAGTAGGATTCATGCTCCTATGAGAACCTAATAATACTACTGATGTGACAGGAGGCAGAGCTCAGGCTATTATGTGAACAACGGGGAGAAGCTGTACATGCAAGTGGAACATTGTTCATTTTTGTTTTTTGCCTCCATGGACTGGAAGTGGTCCACAGCCCATTGTTTGGTGACCCTTGAGTTAGAGAAATGTTAAGATATGAAAGTGCCTAGATTTGTTGTGATTCAAAATAAAACCTGTCTCATTTTTCTTCACAACAAATTCCACTAAAATTTAGAAGTTATTAAGACCAAACTCAAGTCATGGGAAAATGTGTGCTCTAGATGATATCCTTTGCTACAATTTTGGAAATCACTTAGATTATGCACTGTAGAACTATTAAGAAAAAGCAGTTCTTTAAGGACTTGTAGAGTATACCTCACAGACTTCATAAATTGAAAAATGGGCCAAAGAATTAATTCCCTTGCTGCTGAGGGGTAGTGGTTGCCAAGAGCTGCAGCTGCTTGTCCTGTTGGGAAATGTCCTTGACCTCAAGAAACTAATTCATTTTTAAGGTTGCATCATTTCTTAGGTCAGCCAAGGCCAATGACTTTGTGGTGTTGACATGGAGGGGGAACAGTACCATCATGTCAATTTGGGACAACTTAGAAGGGCCACTCCAGCTCCTGAACACTCCACAGAATTAGCCAATGCTGCAATTGTCAACATATTTTGGCTCTATCCAACTTAACCCTTTGCTCAATTCTATCTCTCTACTTTTCACATATGATTATCTAATGAGGAAATGCATCATGTATGGAGAAGAAAGACAGGCTTAAGTAGAGGGCTTCTCAAGAGTCAACCATACCACATCAATCATGAGTTTAAAGGTGCAAAACTGTAAATATTTTATTTAAGAAGAGAACTCTCAGATCCTTGCTCAAGAAGGAACATCTACGAAATTGACTTCCTGGGATTCATTTCACTGTGCTTAAGCATCCAGGCACTCAGAGGCTTCTGCTGCCATGGTACAAGGGGGCCTAGAGACAGATCTTGGTATTATTCTTGTGATGCTTATTTTTCAGACATGCAGCACAAGGGTTACTTTCATTCAGATTTCAAAGGAAAGGCTTGGGAGGCCATACAAGGTTCCTTTGAAACAAGAATGTATAAAGTTGTATCAATAAAGCCTAAGCTATAGTGGAAATCCTAGAAAACTGGAAATGATATGAATATAGACTATTTGCTGAAGAAAGGCACAGGCTATAATTGAAACCAGCCTGAGAGAGGTCTTATGGGCTGCAATCAGCAAGCCCATAAAAGTGGATCCACCTAAGATTCCTACATCATACATCACATCACCATGTGCCCAAGAGCTATAGGATTTAATGTTTATCATGCTGGGGTTGGGTCTTGCTTTAATAATATTTGTTTTTGTGATTTTTCATAAAACATTTTCCTACGGAATGCGAACAGTTACTCTGTGTCATTGTGCCTGGGAGTTATGTAACATTTAAAACATTTTATAGGCATTATACCTAAGAATAGTATCAGAGTTGACTTTAACTCTTGAGTTATGCTGGGATGCTTGAGACTTTGGAGAGAAGATTATTGCTTCATTTGTACAAATGATAGTTGTATCATTTAAGAATTATGAACTTGTTAGTCTAGTTGAGGTTAAGTATGGCTTACGGAGATGTGTTTGGATGTCAAGCTGATGGGGGAATGGGACAGGTAAGCTTTATCACTAACTTGATTAACTTGGTAGCCACTTAGAGGATTAGTAAAGTGTACTTCTGGGTGTGTCTGAGTAATAGCTTTAGGGCTATTTCCGGCTCGCAGCCTGTTTTGGTCTCATGTTACTTTTCTGCATTGTTGTTTTGGTTAACATAAAGTGAGCAGCTTTGCCTTTCTTTGCCAGTCTGCCATGTTTATTGAAGCCAGTGAATGTTGGATTCAGCCACCTGAAACTCTGAGCTAATATAAACCTTTAAGCTGCAGTTGTTAGGTACCAGCAGGAAAGCTGGCCAACACATATCTCTCATATTCCATGTAATATGGAAGTAGGCGGAATTACATGCAATTCTTATAATGTATAACAGGTTAATGTAAATTAAATACTTTTTTTGTTTCATTTGGTATAAGGTCTGACTCTACAGCTCAGACTTGTATTATATCCCTCTATTTCAGCCTTTCCCAGCACTGAGATTACAGGTGTGTGCCACCATAACCCAGTTAAAATTAAATATTTAATCACTATTTGTTTGAGAAGTATTTTCTGAGATCTGACAAGATTGGACACTTTCAGTGTAGGGTGCTACACACAGGTGACTTCTTTTTAAATTGAAATTCTATTAGTTTTTAATTTTCAATGTCCAACTTTTAAGAACTCTTCAAAATTCTGTCAATCTATAGTAGAAATAAACCATAAAACAGATCAAATAATAATTCAAAACATGAAATTCTATAACACTTAATATGTACCACATTAAAACCTAAATTGTTTTTTTTAATTTTTTTATTTTAAAGAATAAAAATAGCAGAAACAAAGATAGAAGAACAGTAACAAGTAAGAGTACATATAGTACAGAATTTCAAAATCAGAAAAGTTTAACAATAGTTATATTACATATTTTCATCATTGGATCAGTTTAGATTAATTTAATGGGTATAGGTATATAAGATTGACCAAACAATTAAACATTAACACTTTCAATAAACATTATTTTTTTTTAACAATTGACACACTGCATATTGTCCTCACAACAGTAATACAGAGCATGGGGTGTGGGCATGGCACACCTTCCAATTGATATTGTTAAGGAAAGAAAAAGAATTCTTCTTTTTGAACTAAGAGGAAGCAGATGCATACACAGTCCAATGTTCCACAATTTCAGTGGGTCACCAGTGAAACTGGCAACATTGGAGGCTATTGATCCAAGCTTCCTACAGCTCATCACACTGATCTAGCTCTGTGTTTTATGCCTCATAATTAAGCTTTTCTGCTGGGTGATCAAGGGCAAGTTAAAGCAAGACCTGTCTAAAAAAACTTTCATAATTTGCATTTTCAAGGTCAATTTCCTCAGGATTAACTTTGGAACCATGTACAGTACTTCGTAGAACTGTTGTTAGTGTCGGCCTTTGGGACGAGTAACGGCCATTGCTTGACCAGTTTGCTTTCTGTGAAAGCCTGAGAGAATGTTTTTCTCTGGTTGACTCTCCTTAGACACACTGTAGTTCATTTACCCTCTCCTCTGAGGTCCCATAATCGCCTTGACCAGAAAATTTGGGCCACCTCTGAGTTATAGGATATTACAACACAGGTTCTCTTATGTCCTGAGTCCTTATTGACCTTGAAGGGCTAGAGCCAAAATATTGGCTATCCTCATAGCCCTTCTTTTCTCCAATTTTTGGTCTGTTAACTTACATTTTTAACCCTCCAGCAGAGAAGCCTCATGATACTATTACTCTATAACATAGGTAATTGAGCTTATGATCACCGGCTTTCTGAATATCAAACATCTTTGACTTAGCTTGGAATTGATATTTTCCAGTAATCATTGATATTCTAATAACTCTCCATAGAATGTGATATAAACAGTTACACAATTTTTACGCACACATTTAGAAATCCAAGGATGTACGAAATTGTAGCCTGTCAAGCCTAAGCCCTAAATTGTAAGGGTTAGAGGCACCCGACGTGTGTGCTAAATCAAACTATTCTGGAGTCCTTGGTTAAATATTTTGACTGACCTTCACCTTCTTTAAGAAGTACAGAGTATTTCTTAAGAAGTAAAAGCACAGAGACCCGTAAAGGCCAGAAGTAGAATTAATTATCAGTCTGTTAGCATGAAAAACCTGAGAAGATATATCATATGTCATTAGAGCTTTGGAACACCTAGGTTTGAAATGAAGAGATAGAGGACTGTAAAACTGGCTTATGGGTTATTATTCTTTTCCAATGCTATGAATTATACTCCTGGTTGCTGTCGTGTGGCATGCTGCTGGACTACTATTTTATATTGCACAGAAAGAGCTGAAGGTTATTATTTCTTTTGGATGAAAATATGAGTGAGATTTGAAAAGTCACACCATCAATTGGAATAGCCAAAATTTTTAGTCTGTAATGATGACAACACGCAAAGAACTATATATAAAATAAACTTTTAGGTTATAGGGATGGCTTTTAAATATTGGTTCTTTTCCTACCAAATGTAGTCAATTCTCACTATTCCATTACTTATCTTTCTTTTTTCTTTTCTTTTCTTTTTTTTTTTTAGGGCTTTTGCTTCAGGTACTGAATTAACCAAAGTGCTACAAAACTAAACACGAAAAGGGAGAAAACAGCCAACATCAAAATTACTTCAGCAACATATGATTAGAGTTTCACTTTAAGAATTTGTATGCCTAGGTATGAGTTATTCTTGGCAAAATAAAATTCCTAGAGTCACAGTGAAAAGATGGATGTGAGGAGGTCAAACAACTCATTCAAGCAAGGTTGTCATGAGCTAATGTATGAGGAGACTGAAAACAGATGAAAGAACCTTAACACATAAAAAGGTGGACTTTTGACTCTATCTGAAATATTAAAGTAAATAACTGTGGAAATTGTTCCTATTTTTTAAACCCTTATGGAATAAATTCATATTTATTTTATTTCAAAACCCAAAATATGTAAATAAAATCCTCATGCTTTTAAATCACAGAACTCTATGAAATATCTCATTATAATTATCATTGAATTATTTCATGTTTAGAAAAATTTTCCATTTCTCTAAAGGCTCAGGTTTTCCTGATAAAAATGCTATAAAATATGGTATATTTTCTGTCACACAGTGATCTAAATGAAGAAGAAAATATCTCTTTAAAAATCCATATACTTTAAAGTTATTGATTAACAATGTGAAGTTAACATTGCCACATGAAAAAGCATCACAACCAAAGATATTTCCAGGACCATTATATTTTTATTTGAATTTATTATTCATGAACTATATGAATTCAAATATTTCGATGTCTCAGATGTCACTGCCATATATATATATACATAACATATATATATATATATATATATTCAATATATACATATATAATATATATATGTTATGACCAGCTCAGCTTGTCCTGGGGGTGGGGCTGCAGACCCTGCAGTTGCTTAAGCTTGCCTAAGCAGGTGCTTTAGAACACTGAGCCATCTTGCCAGCCCATTGTCTTTAATTTTTAAAAATTATAAGCGTTCCATTTTTTCCTTTAGTATGCTATTTTATATTCTTAGAATATGAAACTTAATAATATTAAATGACATTATGAAATAATACATCAAAATATTGTGGATATCCCCCAAGTTTTCAATAAAAGAAATATTTTCATTCTCCTCCCTGTAATAAGGCATGTTTCACTCTATTTTGTTTCAAATGTTAGGTAGTATAAGAGAAAATTACTAGCCTCTTAAAGCATATATCTGGTAATCATTTATGAAAAATATGCAATAACCTGGCAAAAAAACCCCATAGCTATTACTAAAATTAATTGAGTATCAAGTGTGCTTTAAGTGCTTAAATTTGGGATCTAGAGCCTGTATGCTTTTTTTCAACTTTAATGCCTGCATTAATATATCAGAAACAGCATGACTTTAGATTAATGATAATATGCATAACACTTGTCGTTGCATTCAGATACAAAGCCTGATTTATACTGAAACTATTATAAGTAACTGTGGTAGCTTAAGTCTTTTTTTGAGTCTTTTTAATGTATTTATATACTGGATAATCAGAATAAATGCAAATGAGACATTGTAGTTCCATACAAGAGTTAGATTTCATATCAAGTATACTTTCATTTACTCCGGAAAGGATACAGTAGGAAATAAACCCAAACTAGGTGATTTTTACCATATGCCTGAACTATATTTATTATTTGTAAAAAAAGTTATTATTAGCATACATAACACCGAATCTCCTCACTGGATCAATAACTTGCTGAGGGTAACTCCAAGGCTGTGTTTCTTTACAAGTATTTTCAGTGGCTTCTGAAAATCTGATGACATTTCTGAAAAAATTTCCAGAAATGCGTACATTCTAACATGTGTATATAATCTAAAATACAATTCTAGAATTTTCAGAGAATCCCTCTAAATATCTTCATGAAATCCAAGCTAAGATTTTTTTTTGTAATTCTTAATAATGCCTAGGAATATATCTATATATCTATATATATCTCTCTCTATATATCTCTCTATATATCTATATGTATCTATCTATCTATATATCTATATATCTATATGTATCTATCTATCTATATATCTATATAGATAGATATACACACAAATGTAAGTATATTTACATATGTATAAGTGTTTATAGAATAAACTGAGATTATATACATTTATTTAAATATTTGTAAATAACTGTATATATACACATGTTTATACAAATATGCATATTTAAATATATATATATATTTTGAAGCATATGTAGTCAAGTGTAAAAAGTAAAATAAGATACTACTTAAATGATTTCAACTTTTAATAGCATTCATAAAAAATAAAAATATCAAAATTATCATAGAGTGTTGATTTTTCCTTATAGGAAAACATGTGTGTCTTTTAAAGACAACACTACTGACAAGTCGGTGCTTTATCATGCAAATTCTTCCATACTTCTACCATGTCAGAAAGGAAAATGAATAAATTGTGTGTTAACTCCTTACTGCATATTTTGACCTCAACACAAACACTTGTCTTTTGGAGGTTATGCTGAGGGGCATTGTTCTTCAATTATAGCTTAAATTGACAATGACATTTTGGGAAATGTCAGGAATATCAGCTAAAATTTGACTTAGATATGGGAATATCTAACTAGATATAGGAATATTTTCTTTTTTAAAGTTATCAAGTATTTATCATGGGCTGAAAGGGTGGGCCACCTTGCAGCAGATATTAGGCAGAATTTGTTCTGAATGATTCTTGTAAAAAAGTGCAAATGGCTAATAAGAAAAATGTTTAACAGCACTGACTGGTAGAGAATACATATTAAAACAGCACTAAGATTACATCTTATTCTACAAGGAATGATTGTGATAAAAAATGAAATAATATGAAGTGCTGGTGAGGTTGAGGGGAAAACAATTTTTCTGTATTACTGGAAACATCATATCATAGTGATGTTTGTGCTCCTATGTTTATAGCAGCACAATTTGTGATAGCCAAATCTTGGAAACAACCAAAATGCCCATCACCTGAAGAATGGTTGAAAAGATATGGTGTTTTTGATACAATGGAATATTACTCAGCTATAAAGAATGATAAACTTGAAACCTTCATATATAAGTGGATGTATCTTGAAGATATACTCATAAGTGAAATAAACCTGACCCACATTAATAAATATTTTATAGTCTCCATAGTGTAAGAAATCAAAAGAAGAAATAAAAACAGAAAGTCATACTACAGCTAAATGGAAGTCAAGAGCTTAAGAATTAAACAATGAAGACACAGCAAACAGAAAAGGTGGGAAATATGGCAGGGGCAAAACCATGCACTTACATACACAGGATGAAGTAGACAATGGTTCTAAGAAACTCCAACAGGTTTTTTTTTTTTTTTTTTTTTTTTTGTCTTTTTGAGACAGGGTCTCACTATGCACTTCAGATTGGCCTTGAGCTCACTTTTGTAGCCCAGGCTGGCCTTGAACTCGCACCGATCCTCTTGCCTCAGCCTCCCAAGTACTGGGATTACAGGCATGCGCCACCATGCCTGGCTTACAACAGGTTTTTGAAACTGAGAATATCAATATATAATAATAAAACCATGTTTAGAACGCCTGTCATTCTGGTCTTTGAGATGAGTGCTGCTTCTAATATAATTTCAATTCTTGCTATACTCTCTCTCAAATAAATACTTGAAAAAACAAGAAGGGGAATAAAAGGGAATAAGAGACAAGGAAAAATGCCATAGGATTTACTAGCTACAATTTTATATGTGGTTAGATTTCTAAATTTCTGTGTACAAATGTCTAACTTTTTTTTTCATCACAGTCTATAGGGATTTATTAGAATATCAGTGACTGATGGAAAATACCAGTTCCATGTTAAGTCTAAGATGTTTGACATTCAGAAAGACAATGATGTTAAGCTCAAGTACATATGTTATAGAGTAATAATATCACTAAGTTTCTCTTCTGGAGGGTTAAAAATGTAAGTTTACAGACCAAAAATTAGAGAAAAAGAAGGGCTACAAGGATAGCCAATATTTTGGCCATATCCCTTCAAGGTCAATGAGGACTTAGGGCAAAGGAGAACCTGTGCTGTGACATCCTATACCTCAGTGGTCCCCAAATTTTCTGTTCAAGGAGATTATGGAGCCACACAAGAAAGGGAATTATGTGTCTAAGGAGAGTCACCTAGAGAGAAAACATTCTCTCAGGCTTTCACAGAGAGTAAACTGGTCAAGCAATGGCTGTGACTCAGCCAGATGGCAGACACTAACCAAAATTCTACATAATGCTGTACATGGTTTCAAGTAAATCCTGAGAGCATTTGACTGAGCTTGTGAGATACAAAGGCTACATGTTTTGTTATTTTATTATGTAAGTCTTGCTTTAACTTGACCTTAACCATCCATCAGAAAAGTTTAACCACGAAGCATAAAAAGTAAAGCCAGATTAGAATCCTGTGCTCTAGAAGACTCAGGTAAACAGCTTCTGACTTGGGCAGTTCTGCTGATGACCCACTACTATTATGGAATATGGGACTATACATACAACTACTTTCTGTTAGTTTAGTGGGAAGAAATATTTGTACCAATAGTGTTTAGAAAAGTTATCATGTCTGCATCTTATGCTTTGAAAAACTACTACGAAGATGATAATAGGCATTGTATTGATAATTGTGGCTGTCCTACTATCATATTTTGAAACTACCTCATTGTCATTTCTTATTAAAAGTAATAAAATTAAAAAAAAGAAATTGAAAAGTTTTTCTGCATTGCTGGTGAGAATGTAAACTAGTAGAACCAGAATAGAAATTAGGATTGGTATACCTCAACAAAACTAAAACTAGGAATTCCATTCGATTCAGGTGTTCTCTTCTAGGTGTCAGTTCAGAAGAGATAAAAGTCATCATACTATATATGTATATCTATGTTTCTATCAATATAATTCATAATGGCTAGTGTTTGAAAGCGGTCTATATGTCTATAAACAGATAAGTGGATAAAGAAAACATGGCATTGATACACAGTGGAGTAATACTCTACTACAAAGAAAGACCATTTGTAAGCAAATTACAACATAAGCTTACATAAACAAATTCACCTTGACACCATATATTAAGTGAAATCAAACAGACACTTAAGTATGCATGATTTCTTTTATATGAAAATCCATAAATATATAATCAAGAATTCATAAATAAGAAGCAAAGTAAAAGATAGCTAGTAGGGCACGTGGATAGAGGTATTTTTCAAATGTAAAGGGGATCCAGAAATTGAGGAAGAGGGGAAGGATGGGAGGGAAAGGTGATATAGAAAAATGCTTTGTGTTTGTGTACCGACTTCCCATAAGAATGCAACCATTATGTACTGAAAACGCATAATGATCAGAAATTAAAACCAGAAAACAATAAAAAGAATCACTTATATCTGCCAGGGAGTCATTCTGGCTCTCTTGGGATCTCCCTTTATTATGTGCTTCTCTTCTCTCTGGTCTATCTCATCTCTTTGTTAGTAATGACGATCAAAAGACTAGAAATATGTTCTATCTCCAAAATTAGAACAACTATTGCTCTTCTGAGCTGGAATAAATTGTAGCTGGATTTTTTACACTGTAGCAAACACAGATACTGAGGTCAAAAGTTATACTTTTCTAATGTCTTCAGTAAAGGCCTTATTTTGTAATTTTGGAACATGGCACATTATCATACATACAGCAGTACATTGCAAACTTTCCTTAGGTTGTTCAAAATAAACTCAAAGCTGTTCAGTCTCCACTTGGTTCAGTAATTCTGGTTCTTGTCACTTTTATTAGTTCTCTGTGTCACCAGGTAACTAAAGCAGTGTCTTGGGAGGAGGCCAGCACTGGGATTTATGGGGAATTAAAGTCATATCTTTGTGTACTCTTCATGATGGTCGCAGTTATTCTGCACAGCCGAATACTAGGCTTGTGTTATGCTTCCAGTAACTTATTTCACACCAAAAATAGGTTCTTTCCCTTGTTATCAGAATTTTGGTCTCTTTCTTTGTAAATGTGCAATTGATAGTCATTTAAGGAACATCTGTCATTATGAGTACCTTTATGAACAGCAACAAACCCTGTAGACTGGGGGATGCTGAAAGCATTTTTTCTATGTTTTGGGACAAAGTGAGGATGCTGCTTTTAGCCACTCTTATTCAAGTAGTCCTGAGAGTTTTAGCCAGCACAGTTAGTCAACCAAAATTAAGAAAGGATATCCAAGAATTAGAAAGGTTTGTGCTAATATTGTTTAGAAAAGATATCAAGTCTGTATTGTGTACTCTGAACAACTATGAAGACAACATATGCAACATATTTATTATTGTAACTGTCCTGCTAACCTGTTTTGAAACTGTCTCATTGTTATTTCTTTCTCATTAAAATTAAAAAAAATAAAGAAAAGAAAAGGAGGAAAATCTAATTATTTCTTTTTGTAGATGACATGATCCTTTAGGGAGAAAATTTTAAAAACTTGACCAAAGTCAGAAATGATGAGTGGATTCAATAAAATGGCAGAACACAAAGTCAGCATATAAAATAAATAAATAAAAATTAGTGAATTTTTGTATACCAGTAAGAAAACAGGCTGAAAAGTAAAGAAATCTTATTCACAATAGCCCCACACAAGACAATAGTATTTATAGGAATGAACTGACCAACAAAGTAAAATGTCTCTACTTTGAAAATTATAAAACAGTGAAAGAAATCATATATGATAAACACAAAAAGTACCTAAGAAGACACCCCAGACACCCAAGATTTATGGACTGCAGTAACTAATATTGTTAATATTCTCGTCATACTCAAAATGATTGATCCAGGTCCTCTCGCCTGAACATTCCGGAATGCCCACCAGATATCCTGGACGCTCGCCTGAGGTCTCCAACCCACTCGTGTGAGTCTTCTGACCCCGCCCACCAGGTTAGACCTACTCTGGCCCATTGTGAAAGCAGCCGACCCAGAAGCTAGGCCCAACATGTGACTCAGACCTTCAGCCAGACACAAACATAACCTACCCAGCATCAGGCCCACCACCTGAGTCAGACCTCAGGCTCATCGCAAGCTTAGCCTACCCAGCAGCGAGGTCCCCCAGTTCTGAAAGTCACTGCTATACAGAATGATACAGACAAAGAGCAAAATGCAATCTCAGGTCCCGAACCCACCTGTAGCAGATACAAGAGACACTATCCTACAAGAAAATGAGAATCATGCAGATGAAATCTCTGAACCAATAGCTTCTGAGGTAAACAGACAAGTGCAGACACATACGGAGCAACTCAGATCAGAGATAACACATCAAGTAAAAAAACAATGTATGAAAAAATAGACGATGAAGTGGAAAAACAACTGCAGAAATGTATAAAGGAAACCAGGGCAGAAATAACCACTGGAGTTAAAAAAGACATGTCTAAATTAATAGCATCTGAAGTAGAGGAACAACTACAGAAAGGTAGAGAGGAGAACAGAGCAGAAATAATCTGTGAATTAGAGAGAGAGAGAGGATAACTATAATGAGAGGCTTTACTACTATTAAAGAAGATATTAATAAAAAAATTATAGGAGAATAGAAAAATGGCGCACTCTCTGAGAGAACAATATAAGAGTGAAATAGATTGCATGGAACAGTTTGAATGAGATATACAAGAAAATAAAATCTCAATCACAAGCTGGCAAAACTGTATGAACCAAAGTAAAGATAGAATCTCAGATCTAGAAGATACAGTCACAGCTAGTGAAAAGATAAGAAAGGATCTCCTTTTTTTTTTTTTGTAGGACTGGGGTTCGAACTCACGACCTTGTACTTGCCAGGCAGGCACTTGTGCCACAGAGCTATCTCCATAGCCCAGAAAGGATCTCTTAAAAACAACTAGGATGCACGAAAAAATAATTGAACATCTGAAAGATGATGCAAAAAATGAACAATATGAGATTAATAGGAATCAATGAGAAAGGAGTCAATACAAAGGATATAAAAAGAATATGGGCAGAAGCAATAGCAGAAAACTTCCCAAATATGAAAAAACAATTGAACATACAGTAACTGAAGCATACAGAACCCCAAATAACATCAACCCAACTAAAAACACGCCAAGACATATGACAGTCAAGATACCAGAAATCCAGCTGAAGAATAATATACTAAAAGCTGCCAGAGAAAAGAAAGAGATCACATTTAAAGGAAAATCCATCAGAATAACAGCAGATTTCTCTTCACAAACCATGAAGTCAAGAAGAGCATGGAGCAGAATGGTTCAAGTCCTCCATGAAAACAAATTTCAGCCCAGATGGCTATATCCCACAAAAGTCTCTTTCAAGTATGAGGGAGAAGTGAAATACTTCCATGGCAAGGAACAACTAAAGAACTTTATGGTGTCAAAACGAACCCTACACAGCATACTAAAAAATATTATAGGGAGGGACCAAAACAACTCAAACTCAAGAAATGAGAACAGAAAGATCCCACCAAATAGGTTACTCAATTAAACACAGGAGAAAAAGAGGTAAACAGTAGTAAGTGAACATCATGTCAACCATAAGTCAACATATTTCAATTATAACTATCATCTTAAATGGACTCAACTCTCCAATTAAAAGAAATAGACTGGCAGAGTGGATAAGGAAGCAAAATCCAACAATATGCTGTATAACAAGAAACACACTTAACTCATAAAGAAACTCATAAGCTAAAAGTGAAAGGATGGAAAACAATACTACATGCTCCAGCACCTAAAAAAAAAAAAAAAAAAAAAAAAAAAAAAGCAGGGGTAGCAATCCTGTTTTCAGACAGTCTAAACTTCAAACCAAGACTGATCAAACAAAATAAAGATGGCCACTACATATTGGTTAGGGGAAAACTTTAAGATGAAGAGGTGACACTCATAAATATGTATGCACCCAACACAGCAGCAGCAAGTTATATAGGATAAACCTTAACGGACATGAAAAATCTAATATCCAATAACACAATCTTAACAGGAGCCCTCAACACCTCCTTATCTGGAAAAGATAGATCAAGCAGACAAAAACTTAGCAAAAAAGTAGCAGAACTGAACCAGAACTTGAAACAACTGGAATTAGTAGACATACACAGAGTGTTCCACCCAACCACTTCAGAATACACATTTTTTTCAACTGCGCATGGGTCATTTTCTAAAATAGACCACATATTAGTACATAGGTTATGCTTAAGTATATGCAAGAAAACAGAAATTATCCTATACATATTATCCGACCACAGTGCAATGAAATTGGAAATAAATGACAACAGAAACCACAAGAACTGCAGAAATACATGGAAATTGAACAACACTCTTCTCAACAACCAGTAGGTTACAGATGAAATTAAACAAGAAATTAAATAATATCTTGGATTTAATGAAAATTCAAACACAACCTACCGAAATCTATGGGATGCAATGAAAGTAGTTCTGAGAGGGAAATTTATAGCACTGAACTCGCACATTAAGAAAACAGAATGGGAACAAATAAATACTCTCCTGGAGGAACCCAATTGACTAGAAATAGAAGAGCAAACGAAATCCAAAGCCCAAAGGTGGGAGGAAATTATAAAAATTAGAGGAAAAATTAATTCAATTGAGAGAAAGAAAACAATACAAAGAATTAATGAATCAAAAAGCTGGTTCTTTGAAACATTAAATAAAATTGATAAGCCCCTAGCTAACCTCATCAAAAAGAGGAAAGAAAGGACTCAAATTCAAGCAATAAGAAATGAAAAGGGTGCAATTACTACAGACACAGCAGAGATTCAGAGGATCCTAAATAACTACTTTGAGAATCTTTACTCTTACAGAATTGAAGACACAGATGGAATGGACAGATTCCTAGAAAAGTACAAATTATCCAAATTCAGTCAAGAAGATATAACAACTCTCAATAACCCAATAACAGCCAATGAAATACGAAATGTAATAAAAAGCCTACTGACAAAGAAAAGTCTGTGACCTGATGGATTCACTACTGAATTCTACAAGAAATTTATGGAACACTTAATCTCAACACTCCTCAAACTCTTCAATGAAATTGAAAAGGAAGCAATCCTTCCAAAATCGTTCCTAGAGGCCAGTATTACACTGGTACCAAAACCAGACAGAGATGCAACTAAAAAAGAAAACTGTAGGCCAATTTCTCTGATGAATATACGTGCAAAAATTCTCAATAAAATCCTCGCCAATAGAATATAACAAATCATCAAGAAGATTATACACCATGACCCAGGTAGGATTCATCCCAGGGATGGAAGGATGGTTCAATATATGCAAATGTATAAATGGAATACACTATATCAATAGAGCCAAAGCCAAAAATCACATGATCATCTCAATTGATGCCGAAAAGGCCTTTGACATGGTTCAACACTCATTCATGTTCAAAGTCCTACAGAACAGTGGAATAGAAGGCCTCCACCTCAACCTGATAAAAGCCATCTACAACAATCCAACAGCTAACATAATTCTAAATGGGGAAAAATTGAAGTCTTTTAGTAAATCTGGCACAAGACAAGGATGTCCTCTATCACCACTCCTATTCAATATAGTTCTGGAATCATTAGCTACAACCATTAGACAAGAAAGAGAAATAAAAGGAATAAGAATAGGTAAAGAAGAAGTAAAACTATCATTATTTGCAGATGACATGATAATCTACTTGGAAGACCCAAAGAACTCCACCATGAAGGTACTGGAATTAATACACAAATTTAGTAGCGTAGCAGGTTACAAAGTCAACACACAAAAGTCAGTGACATTCTTCTACACAGGTAACAAACACACTGAAAGAGAAATTAGAGAAGCAGTACCTTTTATGATAGAACTGAAAAAAATGAAATACTTAGGGATTAACTTAACCAAAGAATTAAAATAACTTTTCAATGAAAACTACATTGCTCTGTAAAAAGAGATCCTAGAAGATATCAGAAAATGGAAAGACATTCCCTGCTCCTGGATAGGAAGAAATAACATTGTTAAGATGGCCATACTCCCTAAATTGTTATATAAATTTAATGCAATCCCTATCCAAATACCATCAACATACATCACAGACCTGGAGAAATCATTCCTCAAATTTATTTGGAACCAAAAAAGACCCAGAATTGCAAAGACAATTCTGGGCAACAAACGTAGGGTAGGAGGCATTACAATTCCTGACCTAAAGTTATACTACAAAGGTACAGTAATAAAATCAGCATAGTATTGCTGAACAGACCTGAGGATAAATGGAACAGATTAGAAGATGCAGAAGCAAATACAAACACACTCAGCCACGTTATTTTTGACAAAGGAGCCAAACACGCTTATTGGAAATAATAATTCTTTAACAAATGGTTCCAGAAAAACTGTCTCTCGACATGCCAAAAACTAAAACTTGACCGTAGTTTATCATCATGCACTAAACTAAAGTCAAAATGGATTAAAGATCTAAATATTAAAAGAGAAACATTAAATATGCTGGAAGAGAAAGTGGGAGGAAATCTTGAAGACATTGGAGTAGGCAAAAAGTTCATGGATAGAAATCAAATTGCACGTTTAACACTTGAAAGCATCAACAAATGGGACCTCCTCCAGCTAAGAAGTTTTTGCACATCAAAGGAAATTATCAACAGAATGAAAAGACAACCCACAAATTTCAAAAAGATTTTAACTTATAAGTACTCAGACAAAGGCCTTTGATCTAGAATCTAGAAAGAACTAAAAACTATTAGGGCTCCAAAATTCAAAGACCCTGTCCAAAAACGGGCATCTGAGACGAACACACACTTCTCAGTGAAAGAAATTCAGCAAGCTTATAAATACATGAAGAAATGCTCCAAATTGCCAAGCATTCGTGAAATGCAAATCAATACAACACTTAGATACCATCTCACCCAGAAAGAATGGCTTCCATAAAGAAATCAATCAACAACAACTGTTGGAGAGGCTGTGGGGAAAGAGGAACCCTTCTCCACTGCTGGTGGGAATGCAGATTGGTGCAACCATTATGAAAGCAGTGTGGAGGATCCTTAAAAAAGTAGAACCGGAAATCCCATTCAATCCAGTTATCCTCCTATTGGGAATTTTCCCAGAAGAACTGAAAACTTCATACCATAGCAATATCTGTGCACCTATGTTTATAGCAGCTCAATTTGTCATAGTTAAATCTTGGAAACAACCAAAATGCCCATCATTTGAAGAATGGTTGAAGAAAATGTGGTATTTTTATACAATGGAATATTACTCAGCTACAAAGAATGATAAGCTGGAAGACTTCATATATACATGGATGTATATTGAACATATACTCATTAGTGAAATAAACCAGACCTACATGTGCAAATATCATATTGTCTCCCTAATACAAGAACTCTAATTTTTTTCTTTCCTTACCAATATCAACTGGAAGGTGTGTCATGCCCACACCCTGTGCTGTGCATAACTATTGCGAGAACAGCATGCGTCGTGTCAACTGTTAAAAAAAAGTAATGTTTATTTAAAGTGTTAATGTTTAATTATTTGATCAATCTTATATACCTATATCTCTTAATCTGAACTGATCCGGTGATGAAAATATGTAATACAACCACTGTTAAACTTAAAATAATTAAATAAATATTTTGAATTAAAAAAAAGAAAAAAATTATCTACAGGTTTAGCACAATGTTCACCAAAATTACAATGACTTCACAGAAATGTGCTTCAAAAATTACAGGGTTCATATGAAATCTCAAAGATCTATGCTACTGAGAGCTGTCTGGAATATAGAAACCAAAGTGAGAGAAATATCAAATACTTGATATTAGAAACTTATCTATCACCAACTATAAAAATAATATCAAGATTTTTCAGGGACCTCAGTATAAAACCTGAAACTATAAAAGTACTAGAATCTAATGCAAAAGAAGCACCGAAGACATTGGCATTAGCAAAGATATTTTGAGCAAAATTTCAAAAGCGCAGGCCACAAAAGTGCAACTAGTTAAATAAAATTAAAGAAGCCTCCATGCAGCAAACAGCATAGTAGACAACTTAACAAATGGGTAAAGTGTTCACAAGTTATCCATCTGACAGGCAGTCAATATCCAGAATATATAAGGAATTCAAACAACTCAGTAGCAGAAACACTTAAGTAATCTGATTTAAAAATGCCCCTAAGACCTGAACAGATATTTTTAAGTAAAGACATAAAAAACTGTGAACAGGTAAATGGAAAATGTTCAACATCATCACAGTAAAAGTTGGCTATCTCTACACAAACTAAAAATAAAACTATATTATCCAGCATTCCCAAGTACATATCCAAAGGAAATGAAATCAGCATATCAAAGTGATCCCTGTACCTGAAATCATGAAGCTATGGAAACAAACAAGATGATCTTCAGTGGACAACTGAATGAAATAGTTATGCAGTGAAATTTTACTATGGCAGAGAGAATGAAATCTTAACATTTATCGCCATATGGGTCGAGCAGAGGAACATCATGTTAAGTGCAACAAGTGAAAATACTGATAGGTAAGTGCTACATATTTTCACTCATTTATGTAAGCTGAGAAATATTTATATAGAAGTAGAGAGTAGAATAGAGATCGCTAGTGGTTAGGAAGGCTAAGCGGGGAGAGACTAGAGAAAGGTTGGATGATGGGTACCAAACTACAGGGCCAATAAATTCAAACGTTCTATATAGCATAGAAAGGTAATTATAAACTATGATGATTTCTTATAACATTTCCAAATATGAGAGAAGAACTAGTTCCTAGTACATAGAAATGCCAATGTATGTGAAGTGGTAGATATAATCACTGTCATTCGATCACTACATATTGCTTTATGCATGTATCAAATTACAGTACTTTACCACACAAATACAAATATCACATATTTGTATTTTATGTTATTAAAAATAAAAATAAATAGTGGAACTAGTGTAGAATTGCCTGTAAGCTTGACTTGTTTTTAAGTATAACACTTTTAGGCCTAAATAAAAATACAGGGGATATGAAGGTTACCACTGAAATTTCTTTTTTTTTTTTTTTCCAATTTTGTATCCTTTTTATTAACAGAAGTGTAGTATTACTTGGAAACTCTGTTTCCAATAAATTTAAAATTTAAGATAATTTGCCTGTAGTAAAGAAAAACACTAAAATAATAATTCCGCAATCATTTTGAATTATTGCCCAGTAACTCCTTTCAATTCTGCCTAAATAGGACTGAAATTGTTCTCCTATGAAATTTTTTGATTACTTTTAATAAAAAATATCAATATGATAGTTTCACAACACATTAGTAGTACATTCACAATAATTGATACATTGCATATTCCCCTCATAATGGTAATACAGAGCACAGGGTGTGGACATGATATATTTTCTAATAGATATTGGTAAGGAAAGAAAAAAAAGAAAAAAATGTTACCACTGCAACTTATTTCTGACCCTGAAGATTTCTTTTGACATTATGGAAACAGAGATGATGTGTATAAGTTTAGGTTTGTCCAAACATTTAAATTAGTTAAGCTAAGTATTTAAAACTAGTGAATTTCAGTGTATATTAAGATGCTATACTTCAGAAAAAAATAAATGCTAAAATATAAAGCAAGACAAAAAAGCCTTCTTCTGAATTTATAATGACGAATTTTAAAACTTTCTCATGTAACAACCTTATCTTAAATACTACCAGAATATGTCAAGCCACTCAACAAAGCAAAAGCAGAATGGTACCAGGATATTGCTTGATAGTGCAATATAGTGCTTGATAGAAAATGATGTAATTGCTTCAGCATTATTTGCAGAAGTGCCTGTTATTATTATTATTTTAATATACTTGGTATAAGGTTTTACTACACATATCAGACTGGAGGTGATTCTCCTGTTTCAGCCTCCCCAGTGCTGAAATTATGAGCATAAACCACCATACCCAGTATCAGGGGCCACTTCAACATGCCTGGGGGAGGGGCTGGTGCAGTATATGAGGCCAGGGATCAAATCCTGGTTACTGCACAAGACTAAGCAGGCACTTAGTACACTGAGCTATCTCCTCTGCCCTTAGAAGTGTCTATTCTGAAAGGCATTTTGTATCTATTTCAAATGAATAAAACAACTTAGGAGAGAAAAAATAAACTTCTTAATTTATAGCACTAGGTTTTTTATCTTCCATTATGTACTTACTGGCAGTGAACAGGCAACTTTTTAGCATTTTTATATGAAACGATGAAACGTAACTCAGAAATCTTTTCAATGTTTAATTTTCTGAATGATATGTACATATAATTTGTGAAAATATGTTATTGGTGAAAATTTCTAGATTATGCATTTCATTTTATTTAATATATATTGATAATTGATATATATATATATAATTTATATAGTCTGTATATCTACATATACTGCCTATCAATCTCTCTATATAGTCTCTATTCATATCTGTGTTTCTCTCTCTCTCTCTCTCTATCTCTATCTCTATCTCTATCTCTATCTCTGTCTATCTCTATCTATCTACAGTGAAAAATATGCACCTAGAAAGAAAGAGAACCTACAAGCAAAAGAAAAGTCAAATATTTGCTAAGTCACCATCACAAATTGATTTCATAGCACCAAATAAAATAAAAGTTAAATGAAATCTTAAATACTTGTAAACTTCAATAAACACAACAGAATGTAAATTCATTAAAAGTGGGTAAGTTAAGTGGTTATATTCAGGATTTCATATGTCTACTTACCATTAAATTTGAAATTTTACTTCTTAGTGAAAAGTTTGGCAGCGCACAAGGATTTTCTCTCTCTTCACAAATTACTCAGAATGTTCTTGTATATTGTCTATTAACTAAGTTCCCCATTGTGGAGAAAATCATTGCCTTTAATTTCCCATAAAACAGGTAAAACTAGTAACTATTATTCCAACTATAAGATTGTTTTTGATACAAGAATAATTTTCAAACTGTAGTACAAAGGGAGAATATAAAGAGATAGCAATGAACAATAAAAATAAAACAATAGCATATTTTCCAAGCTACCTTCTTTTATTTCTATTAGACACTTTCTTTAACAAATTTCTTCAAAGTCAGCTGTTTTTGACAGTAGAGTGCTTCCTTTTAGATAATTTTCATGGGCTATCAGGAAAATTTACTAAGTTTAGAGTTGGACAAAGTTGTGTATCCCTAGCTCTGCCTGTGGTATATTGGTCATTACTGCTAGAATGTTTTCAGTTGTCTGGAAGTGAAATATTATATTTATAGGCTGAATCTAATGCAGAGCAACTGTCATTGCTACTTGATGAGTTGTGGACAAATCATGGAACTATGAGTGTCCTGAGGTAATTCATGGTGAATAATAGATGTCACATTCACATATCATTTTATTCAAATCAGCAATTTTTCAGTAAATATTCTATTGGAAATATGTGAAAGTATTTTTATGTTCAATAATTTGTTTAAATGCATGTTAACTGCAATCGCTGGATGAATAGTTCAGTTTACTGATATGACAGACTCTCAAAAATGTAGACAAGAATCCTTCCCAGAATACTCTAAAAGATAAAAGCCCTGGGAAAACTGATGAATTTGTGTATATCATCACAAAACTGAAAATGATACACACACACATATTTACACTTACCACATACATTAACAAGGGATAGTCAGAAAAACAAACAACTATGCACACACTTGTACACATTGTAGCAAAATATGTGTTTCAAAGGAGAAACAGTGAGTTCAATCATCATATTTTTAAAGCAAAAGATAAATATGAAACAAGTATCAAAGTAGCAGAATTGCTAAGCAGGATAGTAGTGGGTATTTTAATAAGCAAATTAAAACATAAATGCCCTGTAATGGTAAACCCCAGACCTTACTTTGATGTTTTCCTTTGGAATACTGGAAAAAGTCAATATTTCAATGATTCTCAAAAAATATACTGGTTGGATGAATTAAAACAAAAAATCATTTTCCTAGCCAAGCCTAATAGTACATGCTTATAATTGTAGCAGTTGGAGAGACTGAGGCAGGAGGATTACAAGTTCAAGTCCCAACTTTGTAATTTGACAAGACCCTGTCTGAAGAATAATCAAATAAAAAAGGTGTCACAGAACACACCTCATTTCTTTTTATGTTCCCAGTACCAGAGAGAGACAGAGAGACAGAGAGAGACAGAGAGACAGAGAGGCAGAGACAGAGAGATAATTTTTATTAATCAGAATGTGAGAAAATAAGGTACCAGATTTCATAGTTGAGCCATATATCATTTCACAATCTTCATTAGCTATCATAAAGAAGTGCAGGATTTCACTGTAGTACAGTCATTGAATGTTGACTTTGTTTTATCAGTGTAGCCCCAAATAGCACTGTTTAGTATTGTTTTGGTTCTCTTTATACCAATATACATTTTTTTTTCTGTAGTAGGGTTTGAACTTGGGACCTACCACTTGCCAGGCAGGCACTTATGCTGCCGAGTTATATCTTTGGGCCTCCATACAACACTTCAATGTGTTTCAGCTTATTTTCTTTTTCTTTTGTATTTAGGACAGAGTCTACAGGGTCTCACTATGTAAATAGGACTTATAGTTATTCTCCTGTTTTCTGCCTCCAAAGAGCTTCGACTACAAGCACAGCATCATGGCCAGTGTCAGTTACCATCTCAGCACACCCCATGGGTGAGGCCAGCACAACACACTGAGGATCAAACCCTAACCACTGTGCTCTGCCTAAGCAGGCATTATAGTCTGCTGAGCTATCAGGCCAGCCTTACATTTCAGCTTTTAAGAAAATAAGATACTTGAAGATAGACTGTTTTGTTTTTCTTCAAGTCTGTGATCTAGCATAACCCATGGCATGCAGTAGGTGTTCTAGGTGTTAATTCCATCAGGAGATGTTCTCTGTAAATTTAATTTGTATGTAAATATCAAAGCTGTTCATTTCTGTTATTTCAGTGATGCATTTTAAATCTTTCACAGTTGCAGCAAATCCATGTCAACTGAAGAACATTCTCTGGAGTCTCACTTTAGATCTACTTTTTATTTTAAATGTAGACAAACAAGGAATCCAAATGTTTCTCTAAGTTAAACTAACGTAAGCATTAAAAGAAAATATATGGCATTATGATTTTCATGAAGCTGGAAAGGTTATTTTGAAACTGCTAGAACTTTCAATATTCAAAGTAGTAACTACTTCCTCTATAAACATTACTTTTTGAGTTAACTACTATTTTCTTATTGCTGTTCATGTCTTAGTTAAAGGAAAATGTCATTTATTCACAATTTATCTTGTTATTCTTTGTGTAACTTCTGTTTTCATTTGTTTGGATAGCATTATAAAGTTCATAGTGATATTATGACTTTACATATTCAGTATTTGGTCTGTAATGAGCATTTCATTAAGCAATTTACAATTGTGATAATGTCCACCTTTCCGTTCCGTTCCGTCTCGTCCCGTCCCGTCCTGTCCCGTCCTGTCCCGTCCCATCCCATTCCGTTCCGTTCCGTTCCATTCCGTTCCATTCCGTTCCATCCTATTCCATTCACCTACTTTTCTATCTGCCATTTATCCACCTGTCTGTCCGCCTATCCATCCATCTCTCATCTTCATGTGTCACTGATGCTTAGAGAAGTGATATGGTGATCAGCTTAATAATATATGAAAGTTCATCTCCAGAGTTTATTTTGGGTTCTTTAAAGCTCTGAATATTCAGTAATGAAATGTACCATATTTTTCCTTGTTCTGAATCCATGGCCTGATTCAGTGAAACACATGTGTTACCATTTATAAAACAATACAACTTTTAAAATATGTTTCTGGGATGATCCTCAAGTAAATACTATTAGGTCTGAACAACATAGACCCCAAGAGCATTTCTTTGATACTACATAATGTGGTATAAATCCTTACCTGATGCAGACCAGCGCTTCTTCATTAAGACCGACTGTTATTGTTTACAACTTACCATAGCCTTTGGTTTGGTTCCAGAACTGATTTCTGAGGTGGAAGATGGTAGATCAGTCGACTCAGTAGAGGAAGACAAATTTGCTTGCATCTGATTTACTGAAAGAGTTTCTGCTCCACTTTGAGTTCCTGATTCGATATCCTATTAAAAGCAAATACGAATAACTGTTTGATAGACAATGCTGTGTATTACAACAAATAGTGTGAAATTCATATTACTTTGCTATGTGAAATTCTGTATCACTGATACTTTTCTGTTTTAATTCTTATTTGTACTTTCTTTTAAAAAAGCGAAAGTACTGGTGAGTGTACCATGTGTACCAGTTTTCCGGCCACCACTCCTTTCCACAGCCTCTTTCTGACAACACACAGAGACGCACTGAAGACTCGCTGAGGTTGACATGTCACTCTCAGCCATACATTATTTCATAAAACAATTATGTTCTTGTGGGAGCTGGCAAATAATTGAGATGTGATAACATTCTAGTTTGTTAACTTGATAGTTTAGTGTGAGTGGGGAGGGACAGTGGTGGAAGTGGTTTATGGAACTGCAGTAGGAACTGGGAGGAGACCCTGAGAGATGTCCTCTCTTCACCATGTACTCTTGAGTGACTTGCTTAACCCCCCATATGCTCTAAAGTGCTCTCTGGACTGCACGGAGAGCCACAGGGCACACACCTGAAGACTAATCTCATCAACCCCACTTTTCTATCATTAGACCTTCACTACTATTACAATGACGTAAAATCATTTATTTCAACTATCTGTAGAATAAAGTATATTTTGAGGATAGGCATTTTGTTTTGTCTTGCATCATACAATTATTTGGTTTAAAATGGGCATAATAAAAATAAATAAATAAAATGGTTATAATAATATACACTCGTAGAATTTTATGTGTATTAAGCAATACAATAATTTCACTCATAGTCCGCCAGTAGTTAAACATAGTGTGAAGTCAAGACATCTGTGGAATGGATTATTCAGTTACTCTAACTTCTGCAAAGGCTGTGCATTTAATATACCGATTGATCTCTTTCGGTAAGAGACTTGACTGCACAGAGAAAGGGTGAATGTGGGAGAAATCACAGGACTGGGACAAAGGTCCATGTCAGTCTATGCTTTGTTATAGTTGACACATTGTGTTAACTTTAGAAGCTTAGAAGTTTAACTAAGTACTCAGCAGGGTGCCAGGGTCCTCATTTTGTAAACATCTGGAGGCTGCACAAGAGGAGGGCCTGGAGATGATGTGGTAGTATAGCCTGCATATAAATAAGATGAGGCAGAAAATGAGGCTTGCTCTTCCCTTCCTTTGCTCTTGTTGCTTTTGCTGTCTTCTGTCTGCTAGAAGTGTTGCCCCTGTGCTATGCCACCCTGCTCTGGAGCCAGTGCATTATGGACCAGAACCTCCACATACTGTGAGCTATACAAACCTTTCCTTCCTTAATTTTGGATGTCAATTGTTTTGTCTCACAAACAAGAGGAAAGTAACCAAGGCAACTTTCTGCTTGAGAAAATGCCAAATTCAATATTTCTTTGTGTACTCTTTTTACATATCAACCTTACAATATCCTACATTGCCAAATTCTTGACCTGAACACCAGTTCTCTGAGCTTCCTCTTTACTACTTTCTTGTTTCATATGCTTTAGTTTTCCTGTTATCCTAAGCTATTCTACAGCATGAAATGTGCCCTTACTTTCAAGCACCTGCTTATATTTCAAGAGAACATAGTTTTTTCCCCTTCAACCTATCTCTAAAGTATATCATTCCCAATATCAAAACAATCTTATATTTCATTTATATCCTCCACTGGCTATCTGTCTGTCTATGAATCTACCAAGGTATTTTCCTGCATAGTCACATATTAACCCCATTGTTTCTCTGATACTTTATGTCTTTTCATCACAATAGCAAGAATCACCCTCTCTTTTTCCTTTTTTGGTACCAGCAGTCAAACTCAGGAGGTCATGCTTTCCAGGCAGGCACTCCACTACTGAGTTAAATATCCAATTTTATTCAAATCACTATGTTTGAAAGTTGTATCTGACACATAGAGCTTGATCATTCGATATTATACGAAAGAATAACCAGGTTGACAGATATTAATATTTTTCTTTTTTTTGTCTTCTCAATATAATTAGTTATACTTTTGCTATGAACTTAATCAATCAATAGCATTACAATTCACTTTTCTGAAACTGAAATAGTCTAAAAGAGAAATACAGTGATAATGAATGTGAAGAGTAATACTGTGTTCTTTAAGAACAGGTGGCCAGGAAGCGACTTCAGGGGCATAAGCACTTGCCTAATAAGTGCAAGGCCTGTATTTTAATTCATGATAGCAAGCAAAACTAAACAATCCCCCAAATCCCAAAGAATAGGTGCACAATTGTGAATAACTCTATGTGTGTGTGTGTGTGTGTGTGTGTGTGTGTGTGTGTGTGTATACACACAGAAGCAAAGTATAGAATTGTATCAAAATTTCTGATGTCGACCCACACTGATCAACTGTGCCTGTGCCCAGGTAGGATCTCTCCACCCATGTGCTCCCTACCCTGCCAGCCACTGGATCTCTGCCCCCGCTTACTCATGCTGACCGACCTGGCCTGCACCTAGGCAGGACCTCTCCACCTGAAATAATTGGGAATTAACCTAAACTTTTCAATGAAACCTGCAGTACTCTGAAAAAAAGAGATCCTAGAGGATTTCAGAAAATGGAAAGATATTCCCTGCTCCTAGAGAGGAAAAACCAACATTGTAAGATGGCCATACTCCTTAAATTGTTACACAGATTTAATGCAATTCCTATCAAAATATCATCAACATACTTCATAGACCTGGATAAATCATTCCTAAAATTTATTTTGAAACCACAAAAGACCTAAAATTGCAAAGACAGTCCAGGGTAACAAAGATAAGACAGGAAGCACTACAATTCCTGACCTAAAATTATACTTCAAGGCTTAAGTGATAAAAATAGCATGGTATTGACAAAAATAGACATGAGGGTCAATGGAATAGATTAAAAGATTCAGAAGCAAATACAAATAAGCTCAGCCACCTTATCTTTGACAAAGGAACCAAACGTGTTTACTGGAAGATGATAGCTTTTTTAAGAAATGGTGCTAGAAAATCTGGCTCTGCACGTGCCAAAAAACTAAAACCTAACCCAGCTCTACCATCACCATGGTAAAGTAAAAATGGATTAAAGATCTAAATATTAAAAGAGAAACATTAAACCTCTTGGAAGATTGTGGGAGAAAATCTTGAAGTTATTCGGGTAGGCAAAGAGTTCATGGACAAAAATCAAACTGCAGATTTAACATTTGAAAGATTCAACAACTGGGATCTCCTGTGGCTAAGTTTTTTTTTTTTTTTTTTTCATCTCAAAAGAAATTACCAACAGAGTGAAAAGACAACCCACAAACTTTGGAAAGATTTTAACTAATAAGAATTCAGACAAAGGTCTTCTATCTAGAATTTATAAAGAATTAAAAACCATCAGGTTCCCAAAATTCGAAGACCCAATCCAGAAATGGGCATCTGAGATGAACACACACTTCTCAGTGAAAGAAACTCAAGAAGCCTACAAATACATGAAGAAATGCTCCACATTGCTAGCCATTCATGACCTACAAATCAAAACAACACTTAGATACCATCTCACCCCAGAAAGAATGGCTTCCATAAAGAAATCAATCAACAACAACTGTTGGAGAGGCTGTGGGGAAAAAGTAACCCCTCTCCACTGCTGGTGGGAATGCAGACTGGTGGAACCATTATGAAAAGCAGTGTGGAAGCCCTTTAAAAAGCTAGAACTGGAAATCCCATTCAATCCAGCTATCTCCCTACTGGGAATTTTCCCAGAAGAACTGAAAACATCATACCATAGCAATATCTGTGCACCTATGTTTATAGCAGCCCAATTTGCAATAGCCAAATCTTGGAAACAACTGAGATGCCCATCATCTGCATAATGGTTTTAAAAGATGTGGTATTTTTATACAATGGAATGTTACTCAGCTATAAGGAATGAGAGACTAGGAGATTTCATATAAAAATGGATACATCTTGAAGATATATTCATAAGTGAAATAAACCAGACCTGCTTGTGTAAATATCTTCAGGTCTCTCTAGTGTAAGAACTCAAAAGAGGAAATAAAAATGGAGAGGAATAACACAGCTGAGTGGAAATCAAGCATTTAATGGTTAGACTACAAAGTGACTGCCAGCAGAAAACATAGGAAACATGACAGGAGCAAAACCATGCACTGGATGTATTACACAACGGTCTTAAGAACCCCCCAAAAGTTTATCATACTCAGAGTACCAATATGTAACACAAAAACTATGCTTAAAATGCCTGTCATTCTGCTCTTTCAGATGAGTCCTGCTTGTAATATAATTTCAGTTACTACTATACTCTCTCATGTAAATTGTTGGTTTACAAGTAAACAAAAAAGGGTATTAAATGAGAGTAAGAGACTAGGCAAAATACTGTAGGATTGACAGGCTACAATTTTGTATATGCTTAGATTTCTCAATTTCTGTGTAAAAATGTGTCAATGCTTTTATCACATTCTATAAAGATTTATTAGAATATCAATGATTGATAAATAACACAAATTAAGTCTCTGATGTTTGATACTCAGAAAGACAGTGATGTTAAGCTCAACTACCTGTTATAGAGTAATAGTATCATGAAGTTTTTCTTCTGGAAGTTTTAGACTGTAAGTTTAGAGACCAAAAATTAGAGAAAAAGAGGGGCTACAAAGATAGCCAATATTTTGGCCCTAACCTTTCAAGGAGAGTTAGGACTTAGGACATAAGAGAACTTGTGCTATAGCAACCTTAACTCAGTGGTTTCCCAAATTTTCATTCAAGGAGTTTATGGGGCTACAGAGGAAAGGGATTGAAGATATACAGTGTGCTTATGTTGAGTCACCTAGAAAGAAAACATTTTCTGGGGCTTTCCCAGATAGCAAACTGGTCAAGCAATGGTTGTGACTCCTCCAGATGTCTGACACTGAGAATAGTTCTACAAAGCATTATACATCATTTCAAAGTAAATCCTGAGGGGTTTTGACTGACCTTGGGAGATATAAAAGTTACATGTTTCGCTATGCAGGTCGTGCTTTAATTTTCCCTTATTCAACCAGCATAAAAGGTTAACCATGGGTCATGAAATGTAAAGCTAGATTAGTATGCTGAGCTGTAAAAGCCTGAAATCAACAGCTTCCACTATTGCTAGTTTTGCCAATAACCCACTGTGATTATGCAACATTGCATTATGTATACAGCTACTTTCTGTTAGTTCAATGAGAAGAAAATCTTGTGCCAATAATGATTAGAGGGCGAGAAGAGCTCTTCTGTTGACAGCCAAGAAAAGGTCACTGAGAAGGCCAAAGGTAAACACAAGCCATAAGCACATGAAGCCCTCAACAGGCAGAGCTTAAGCCTACCTTTTTAATCTGGCAGCAGCCAGGACCAGAACAGAACTCAGTGTACTTTCAAGTCTCAATAATGTTTATGTAACCAAAGCCAAATGAAAAGCAGAACAAAGCAAAACTGGGTCTTGTTGACACCAGTCATCTATGTCTCACACAACTTGAAATTGAACTATGGTATTAATAAAGCTTGGAAAACAAAACAACAAGAAAAATTCTGTTGTAAAAAAAAATTTCTGATGTCCATAGTCACTGTGCCTCAGAGCCATCTATTTTATTTTGTGTAGACAAACTATATTATTCTAGGTAAAATGTGACTTATTTAAATTTCAAATTGAATGCACATTAGACAGTGATAACTGGTGGGCAGTTCTTAAACTTGAAGTATGTAATCATGAATAGCAGGGAATTTATAAGTCATTTATATTTGATCTTTTCTGTACATCAGACATCTTTTATATTCATTTTGCCTTCTGGTTTATGATTTAACTAGGCAATTAACAAGGTATTCTTTCAACTTTTTGACCACATAGTGACTCTGTAGTGAAATAATGAACTTAAAAAATTAACATCTGTTTTATTCACCTACTACAGTGAATATTTTGCAGTCATTTATGTCATTGTCCACCAATACTGTGTTCTCTTGAGCCGTGGTGAAGCCAAGACTTGAGGCAGGACCTGAAATTGAAGTCACATTTGATGACAGAGTTAGCATTAAATGCTGCATCTTTCTGATCTTAAAGTTCAACCTCTTAGGGAAGCCACAGTGTTATTCTACTAAATTTCTCAAATAAAGCCAAAGTTGATGGAAGTAGAGTCGTGAACTGTAGGTTAGCATGGTCATTTTTTCCTTCACAGTGGGGTGTAGCCGACATACATTCCCCCTTCACTTATTCACTGCCAGTGTACTCAAACATAGTGATGTCTAAATTCTGAGTTATTGTCATACCTAAAACTTTCCCGGACATCTGTCTTTGCTTTGTGTAATATGTCTTATGCATCCTCTTTCTACAAGGGTTCCATCATGATTGTTAGCCTATTCCTACAACTATAACAGGACATAGAAATATGAAGCTCTCAGTAAAGTTCTTATTATGGTAGGGTATCCACTGTCATTTGCACTGAAGTATAGGGGAACATGCACTTCAGTTGTGACACTAAAGAGTGGGGATCTGATCTGGAAACTATAAAAGAATCCCCCATCTCATTGTTTCCCTTATTATGAACAAAGTAACAGAAGACATAGAAATTCCTAAGGAGATTACTGAAAGTTAGATAGTAGGTCAAATGAAGTCTAGAATCTGGATATAGGCTGTAAGGGGCAAAAGGCAAGAAAAAGACGCATCTTAAGCTAGATGCCACAGAAGGCATGAAAGTCCATGGGAGACAATGTTTACAAGTGTCCGAAGTCATAGTGAAACCTGCCGTTACTGCTGAACTTTTCAGACAGGAGAAGAATTGTGCAGAAATGATTGACCAATAGGCAAGAAATAAATCAAAGAAGAAATAGGTTAGGAAGAGGCAAAAACCTGAGTCATCAGGAAAAAGTGAGACCAGGAAATGTCTTGAATGAGATCAAGGAAAGCTTTTTTTTTCTTTTGTTTTTTAATTGTTCACAGTTGAAAGAAACAACAGCATCCCTCACAACTCTTCCCTGCGTACTAGCAGAGAAGTCTTAAAAATGATTTTTTAATTGATTTAATAGCTACATGGTGGATAAAATGCAGAATGCACATATGCTAAAAAGGAAAGGAAGAAGAACTCGTAGGAATAGAATGCTTGCATTTTAACCCATGAGACAGCATGAAAAATTCACCAAGGGATAAAGAAGATATGAAGTAATGGGAATAAAGACACAGATCATATGATTTGTATTGTTAGATACCAAGAACAATGTATCTTTTATTGACTTAAGAATAAAGTAGAAAAGAGGCACACACAGCCATGGGCAGAAGTGATGCCAGGGAATCTGTCCATGTCTCCATTTACTAGGTTAAGAGAAAGATAAGAATATTTGCAAAGAGATAAATGTAAGGATAGAGTAAAGGTTTGGGACTAGAACAATTTAGGAATAGTCACTTTGGAAGGTCTAGAGAAACAGAACACCACCCCTGAACAGGACCAGAGAGCCACTAACTGCAGTGAGACGGTTTTAGCCCTCGTGTTTCTTAAGCTTCCCTACAACAGCCACAGCATATTTCAGGAGATTAGCAACGTCTTCTTGACTATGCAGAGACTCAAACTCAAAATACATTGTTGTACAGACGAAAAGTCAGAGACTGTCAGATAAGAAGTTTTGGTTGAAGAAAGGATACTCCATTATGAATAATAGCTTTCCATCTTGGAAAGATTTTAACATAGTAGAATGAGCATGGGCTTTTCTGATAGATGTGGAAGTAAATCTTGCCAGCTGTCTGGACTTTGGTAAATGACTTATTACTCCCCATATGTGTGACTGTAACCACAGGTAAATTACTCATCTTTTCTGGAGCTCTGATTTCTCCTTTTAGAATTGTCAAGAGGATAAATAAAGTAACATGTGTAATGCTCATTAAATATTACTGTCTTCTCCATTCCACATCCCTGCTTGCCACTTCTCCCATGAGACTGGTTATCCTAAACTAGAGTTAGAAACTGACATGTGGTGGGTGGTTGGCCAAAGTCAAGTCTTTTGTACTGTGAAGGAGAAAACCAGATCCTGAGTTATGGACAGTCTATGAAGTTATAGCAAACAACATGAATTTATCTAGGCAGCATCTTTAGATCTTTCTATCTAAGGCTATTTTCACATTTGCTTCATAGTGAAGCAATTCTTAAATACTCCAGCCTACACTGTTGTTTACATTCTTTATCATATATAGAATTCATTCTGGCACTTTTTTCATAAGCATTCTGAGGCTGAAGGTAGAAGAGAGCCACTGTTCCACTGCTCTCCCTGCTAAACTACAAATTCACAGTGGCATAGAAAGATAGGGGAAGGCATTTTCTCTGAATCTGGGGCAGTGTTCCTTGCTGGATGAACAAAGCCATAATCATGCCATAATAATCTTTTTATTTTAAGGAGCAATTATCAAAAGCAATGGAAAGTGCCTGTGGAAAGACTTTGATGATGAGAGAATGTTAAAATTAGCTTTGAATACCAAGGAACAGAGGCGAAGACCAAAGAGTGACCTAGAAAAACGTGAAGCCCAGAAAGGGGTTTTGAGGCCTGAGGAATACATGTTACTCATCTTTCACCATGTGTCTGAATTTGAAAAAGAATGGGAGAAGAATCAATGATTGCCAAGTATGAAATTCTGTGTTATATCTGGGCAAAACACATACTTCTCGCAAGGAACCATTATTAACAAGGGAACAATGACCTTTTTTATACATGAACTTACATGTGAGAAGTTAAATAATATTTTATATTTCCAAAAAGCAGTTATAAAACCAATTTGAACCAGATTGGCAGTTACCAAATTTCATATTTCTGCTTTCTTATTTTGTCTTATGTTTTAATTATATATTGTGAGTTTATAAATAGATCATCATGTACAGCGACAACACTCATGTTGATATTCCATGAGGTATGGCCTACAGTATAAAGTCCACTTTACAATTTAAATAGAGACAGAAAATGTAGATGTAGACAAATCTTGAAAAATATCACCGGCTTCGGCTACTGATTTTGTTTTGCTTTACTATTTAACAAGGAACCTACTAGACAAGACCAGAACATAAAGTTGTATTTAGCAGCAATTTGAGTTTTGTCTTTTCCCAAATATCTAAGGAGCAAAGAAAGTTGAATGTAGAGAGAAAAAGAGAGATTTTTAAAGAAAGGAGAAATTAGTATTTCTAAGCTAAAAACCTTTGAAGAGAAGTTTATCTCATGCCTTTGTTAATGTAAAAGTAGTACTAAGGTACCACCAATTGAAAAATGTGGCTATTTCAGGTTTTAGAAGAGTTGAGCAAAGCAAGTATAATTCTTCTCTACATTCTTTCCTTGTTAATAAAATTTAAATAACCTCTCCTTTTTGGTCATTTAGAGAGAGCAACTTACTAGAGAGCCCAGAATGGCTTCAGACTTGTGGAGATTTTACTGACTTAGTCTCCTGGATGCTGTTAATTACAGGTGTGTGCTACCACACCTGACCACCCACACCCCACAACCAGTTGGGGAGTCAAAGTCTGGCCTTGAAATCATTGGGTAGCATAGGTCATGAAATCCCAGTGATCCTCCCACCTCAGCTTCCCAAGTGCTATGACTCCAAGTGTGGCTTCTATATCTAGTTTAACATAGTCCTTCTTGATGGCCTAAAGGAAATCACTGTGACTGCATTCCTTCCCTCTTGGTGATTTATTTGCTAAAACCAAGTTATGTGCAAATCACAAGGGGTGGTGGTGGAGAGAGAAGGGCTTAACTGCACTTAGAAAGACAGAAAGAGATAGGGAAGAATCACAAAGTGCAGGAGAACAGATGTGATTGAAGTAGGATATGTGAATGTGTGGATGCTCAAAACGCAGTGTGTTAGTTTGTAAGCCTAGTGCGCAGTAATAAAAAGTGACTAGCCAGGACTGAATTTCAGCTCTGACTCTTACATTAATTTCTCTGTGCTGTTTATCCACCTGAATAAAGGTGAAGAATAAGTATGTTAAAACATGCAGAACACTTAGAATAATACTTGATGTATATTAAATAGGCTAACCTGTTCGCTTACTTCAGAATCAGTGGTAGAACATTACTGAGCAAAGAATCAGATACATAATACTTTCAGTTTATTAGGTACTGAACTTTATACATCTGATTTTCTACCTCCTTGGTCTCAGATAAATACAAATTTCTTCTCTCAATATATTTATTAATGCATTG
Source organism: Myocastor coypus (assembly GCA_004027025.1). NCBI lineage: Eukaryota > Metazoa > Chordata > Mammalia > Rodentia > Myocastoridae > Myocastor > Myocastor coypus. The sequence goes on along the minus strand of PVJA010003431.1, from coordinate 14,128 downwards.
CACATCATACATAGATTGAAAAGCGATTTATAGTCTAAATTTAACCATGGTATTTTCTATTCCTGCACAAACCAAGCCATTTAAATTGAAGCACACAGTAAACTTGAAAATTGTATAGTCAACTCTGGATTTATATATTTCAAATTTTATTTTGCCTGGAATTAACACTAAATAGAGAAAATTACTACCTATGTAATCTTGATTATATCTCATTGAATATATTTTAGAGAGTTATCAAGGTAATTTAATGTAAATTTTTCTGTTGAGTTATTTTAAAAGAAAGTAAGAGACAAGGAAAAATGCCATAATTTTGTGTATACTTAATTTCTAAATTTCTGTGTAAAAATGTGTAACTGCTTTTATCACATTCTATAAGGTTTTATTAGAATACCAATGATAGATGGAAATACTGATCCCAAGTTTCGTCTAAGATCTCATATTCAGAAAGACAGTGATATAAAGCTCAAGTACCTATGTTATAGAGTAATAGCATCACTAAGCTTCTCTTCTGGAGGGTTAAGAAAGTAAGTTTACAGACCAGAAATCAGGAAAAAAAGAAGGGCAACAAAGATAGCCAATATTTTGGCCATATCCCTTCAAAGTCAGAGGACTAGGACATAAGAGGACTTGTGTTGTAACATCCTATAACTCAGTGGTATCCCGAATTTTCTGCTCGAAGAGATTACGGTGCCACAGACAAAAGGAATCAACAATGTATAGTGTGCCTAAGGAGAGTCACTTAGAGAGAAAACATTCTCTCAAGCTTTCACAGAGATCAAACTGGTCAAGCAATGGCTGTGACTCATCCAGACTGCTGATACTGATAACAGTTCTACAAAGCACTGTACGTGGCTTCAAGGTAAATCCTGAGTGGAGATACAAAAGTTACATTTTTTTTTACACAACCATCATCTATACATTCATCCCCCTACCTACAAATACATCAGCCCATTGCTTACAACAAAGATTTATTAAACAACTTTTTTCAAGTAATGTAAATTTTTGAGATCTTAGCCTAACTTATTAAACAAGGTAGATGTAGTTCATACTATAGTTCATATTAATGGAGCATATAACCTATCACAGAGTACTGCTAATTAGGTAAACAACTACAGCAAAGGGGATTTAATCACTTGGGTGCATAATTTTCCAGTTATCTTTCTTTCCATGTAAGGTTAAATAGTTTCTTTATAGAATATTCAGTTCTTTAGGAATGTTCTGCATGAAGCATAGACACAGTTGAGTGATATTTATGACACTCTTATTTCATGGCTGAGTACGTGTCGTCACCAGAAGTGTTGCACCTGTAAGAGGGCCTGTAAGAAGGATAGGTAGGGAAGCAGCGAGGGTTAAGCTCACAGGAACTTGCCGCCGCAGGTTTGTTGGGGTGTCAGATGGGGAGGAACTGGTGCTGAGAGCGTTCTCAATGTCCTGGTCGAGCTGGTCCAGTTTCATGATCAACAGCAGCATGGAGTCCAGCCGCACCCTAGCTTGATCTTCTTTTACTTCCTGAGGAACAGAACATATTGTCACTGAATTTGAAGTCATTTCTTGGGAGGAATAAAAAGTGCCCTGTTCTTCAGTGTGACAAAAAGGACAGCGGATAATAGGCTTTCTTCTGCTAAAAGAGGAAGGGAAATTTTATTCTGCACCATCAATGGGCTCTTCATTGGAGAGATACTGATCTTGTGCCAAGAAAGCATTTTACATAAATATTAAATATATGAGAAAGTATAACAGAAAGTACGAGACATATCTCCTACTTTCCAATTAATTACCCTTGGAGAAAAGTTTTGTATTTCTCTTTCCCAGTGTATAAATTAATTATTTATAAGACACTAACAGTCATTTGTGGTTAGACATTTAAGGATGTGTACAGGAGAATATTTTTAGAGGGATATTTCTGAATATAGTAAAATTCATGCAAAAAAAAAATGAAGCAAAGCAAGGTTTTTGTTTGAGCAGTGAATGATTTTCCTTGCACGGGGCCATTTGCTTGCTGCTGCTTCAAGCTAAATCACTGCCAGAACTTCCTTCCAAGATTTCTTTCCTTTTACATCCTTTGAAAAATATACTGCACAGAAATATATATTTATGAAAACGACCATGATTGTATGTAGAGTTACGTGGATGTGATTCTTTACTACTTGCGTATGCTCAAGTCATTTACTTGTATCGGGAATCCTCCAAATGCTTTGTTCTGTGCAGAAGGATCAGGCAGGGTAGGATACTGAGTAGAAAAGCGAGCATCAAAAGTCCAGCTAGGTTCCTTAGAAGCAAAATGGATAGAGAGTGGGAATGGACTTGACTGGCCTTCAGAGGAAAGCGTCACTTGTGACTAGGTTGTCTAACTCCCATCTGAGATATTTATTAGAAATAATCTTTAAAGGATCACCTGGAGCTAATCTCAGAGAAAATGTGTCATGACAGGGTCTTGAAGGCTTGTCAGTACAAGGGTAGCAGCTTTCTTTCAGTACAGCATTGCTCATGGCATAAGAGTGACGATTGCTTGAATCAGACCTTTAATATTATGTTTGGAGCTACTTTTAATGCTTTTAAGTTTTTCAAGCTCCACTTAGAGCCACTCCTGAGGGGATATAGTAATTCAACACATTAATCAAATTCTACAGGGGTTTTTGCACCTCCACCGACTGAGGGAAATCATTAGTATTATAAAAGCATTATCGTTCAAATATCAAATAAATTATTAGATTAAGTTGGTTAGAAAATCAATTACCTAAGCTAATAGTAGATAAATTAATTTTAAAAACGAAGACTATAGTTGTTTTACGAGATCAATAAGAATTTAATGACTAATTAACTTAAGACAAATAAACTTTCAAAATAAGTTAAGAATGGTATTTGTTAACAAACAAATCTAAACCTTTATATGTACTATATCTTTTAATGCTTCAAAACTTGGTTATATTTGAGGGAATGTTACTTATAATAAAATCCCTCTTATACCCTAAAATAAATCCAGAAACATTAGATATTTAACTTCCTTAGAAATACTTGAAAAAGGGAAAAATTTGACTAAATAATAAAAGTCCCCTCAGTTATTCTTTCATTGTATTATTTTATATAATCACCTTCTTTGTAAATAGGATCTTTGAGTTTCTATATTCACAAATAGTTTTGTGTGACAGTTTTTGATTTCTCAGTTATGGGGTCCTAAAAGACAATTAAAGCTTCTCAAACTGGAAAACATAGAATCAAATTGTACACTGTTTTCTGGTACATTTTCACTAATAATAATAATAATAATAACAACAACAATAATAATAATAACAATTCAATCAATAGGAACCATGCTATAACACCTCCTAAGGCTGGAAAATGTAGCTTGATGCTTTTCCAGCTGCTACATAAAGCAACCTATTCTCTAGCTTTGCTGGACCTATGAGCAGTAATCTCAACTCATTTGTCTTTGAATTAACTGAATGTTAAGATTATACTTTAAGAATGCTTCCAAGTCCTTGGCTGAATATTAAATTAGTTTAAACATCTGCCAAAGAGATAAAGCCAGACCCTTTGTTCTGTGATATCTGTTTTAGAGAAATAAGCCTAATTTTCCCTTTCCTTCATGGATGCTTCCTTGCTCATGATCTGTTAGAGTCTGGAAAAGTCAAGCATTTTATATATTACACATTCATAAAATCTCACTAAATGCAGTGACTACATGCTTGATGTTTCTGGAAGATGTCATTGTCCTTAGTTGTAAATTCAAAACATTAATTTTTCATAAAGTTTTGACCTTTCATATACCCATAACTAAACTCCAGCAAAAAGGCCATGCTTGAAAGCAGAGTAAAGCCTACGTGCACTTTGGCCTGAGTGACCTCTTCAGTTAGGATTTATTTCATTCTGTCACTATACTCCATGAAAAGGAACGTTTTAAGAAGTGAAACACACCCATGAAGTCCACATTTCAGTAACTTACTCCCCTCGAGTCAAAAGCAACCTGTCAAATTCTCTTCCTTCTTAGATTTTATTTCTTTCACAACTGTTCTGGACCAAGTATTATTAAAGGAACATAATATACATCAGTGACCAAAGGAGAAGGAAGAAAAGCTAGCAAACTCATCAATGTAATATTTACAAGCATATGAAGAAGAAAAAAAATTTGTTAGTTGCTTATTAACCTAACATTCTCCTAGGCTAATGAGAATGACAAATAATTTCAAGAGAAAAGCCCCGCTTTGCAGAGGGTGATCCAAAGAGTGGCCTGTGGCAGTGAGAGTCAAACCATGATGGCATAGAGAGAGAGGGAGGTGATGATGGAGAGGGAGATAAAAGTAAGGAGAAAAAGAGAGGAGAAAAGAGGGAGGAGAAAGAGGGAGCAATGAAGAGGAAGAAAGGAAAAAGAAAATAATATTTAAACTGGCATGAAGAGTGATACAGTGCTACTGAGATGAGAATTATGTTGGCCAATTAGAGGAGCAGGAAATGAAAGTGGGGACCCTGAAGAAGAGAGAAGGAGAGGGACAGAATGCTATGTAAATTGAGCAGAGTACAAAGATGTGATAAGTGACAATCTGTTATGAAGATCATTGTAACGAGATAGACTTTGCTCTTTGTGTGCTGGGTGGGTATTGGCAGGATGTAAATGAGAGATTTCCTAAGTTTTTCCTTTTATTTTTAAAACTATGCTTCTCAGTATCTATTGGTAGTAAAAGCTTCTTGGAAGTTCAACTGCATTTGATATCCATTAATGCTAGTGACTATGACGAAGGATAGTTCTGGTCTTCTTAGGCTGAAACCTTAGTGAACAAGCAGTATATGAATTATTGAGAGACAATAGCTAATCATAAAACAAGTCCCTGTATCTTTTGAAATTAAAATGGAGAGAGAGAGCTGTGGGGGAGCATTGTTTTCTAGGAGTAGGGGTGTGTGAGTGACAGTAGTCAGTAAACGTTTATGTTTTAATGAAAAAAGAAAGTTTTATTTTATTACATTTGCTTATTTTTGTAGTGTGAAAACATTTCTGGTTCTCTGTACAGTACCACCTAGATATTATTAAATTCAAAATTGGAAGAGGAGTGCATAACAGGTCCTTAGAATTTGGCATGCGTCAGTATGATTTGCCTGTGACACACCAGTGGTAGGAACCAGTAGGATGCAGAGTCATTCTCAGATTTTTGGTTTATAATAGAAAGATCAACTGACAAATCAATGCCTAGAATTATGGCCCAGGGAAAATAAAGCCACTGAAATAATTCATTTTATCTAACTGATCAATTTCCTGTTTCAGAACTTTTGTTTGTTTATTTATTTTTATGGCTGGCTCAGCCTGCCCTGAGGGCAGGGCTGGCACAGCATGTGGTGCCAGGGATTGAACCGCAGTCCCTGCAGCCGCCTAAGCTTTCTTAAGCAGGCGCTTTAGACCACTGAGACATCCCGCCGGGCCCTCTAACTGATCAGTTTCTTTTCCTTAGCATTTGTTCTTTTGTGCACAGAGATTTCAGTGCTTTTCTGGAGGACTCTCTTAGTGGAGTGCCTTTGAGTGCATTCCTTGATATATGTACTCGAGTTTATAAAGTTCCTTAAATTTGACTATAACTAGCAAGACTTTTTATATTTGTATTTTTCCTTAAGCAAAATGCATTTACTTAAATTGTATAACAATTTCTCATGGATATCTCATTCAAAATGTAAGAATTTAGAAATACAGAAACTCAGGACCCCTTCACCGATTTCAGCGCCCTGATTCTGCAGAAAGTGAAACTGAACATCATGAAGTCTTGAGCGGCAGGTGCCACTGTGTGGGCGAATTGCAGACCAGACCTGACTCTTCCACTCCAAGCTTCGTTCCCATCCCAATGTTTAAATTTTATCTCTCTCCATAGATATTATTTTAAGTTTAAGCCTCATGTCTTGTAATCTGGCTTCCATTCCTGCCAACGCAGAAAAACTGTTTTTAAAGAATTCTAGTGCCATAACAGTTAATTGCAAAAATATTTAGAAGCCAGCTTATCCAGTTCTTTCAATATCTAACAATCACTCTATCAGTTTTGCATTTTATGTGCTATTATCTAGGAAGCTATCTGTTTTGTATTTATGTAGATTGTCAGATATAATATAGTAAAATTCTGATTTCTTCTGTTCTTCCAATTTCTTCCTGAAGAATGAGCCAGAAGCAGTTGTCAAATATTTGACAAGCAGCCTTATATCCATTGTGCTCCTCTTTTAGGTGAAGGTTCTCAGTTCCAGGTATATATGCATGCATGGATGGATGTATGTATGTGCAGAAGATAAAGGACCATGAATGTGTTAAGTACACATTTGACTGCTGAGTTATAACCCTTAATCTCAGTTCTTCAATTCCTTTTCATTTCACATGTTTTCAAATCCTCATGAGTTCTGTTTACTTGTCTCTGCACGTGACATAACTGTGTCAGTGACTTATTGTTTTGTGCCTAGAATTAAACATATGTCTTTGTGTTCTCAGCTTAAGACAGAATATGCAAGCAATTCCCCAAGTTCTGCATGTCCTCTTTAATGAAACTCAAGAGTGTCATGCTTATCTAGGTCACAAACAGGTTATTAAAGGAATAGCCCTGATCTGCTTTTCTTTCTTTTTTTTTTTTTTTTTTTTTTTTTTTTTTTTTTTTTTTTTTTTTTTTTTTTTTTTTTTTTTTTTTTTTTTTTTTTTTTTTTTTTTTTTTTTTTTTTTTTTTTTTTTTTTTTTTTTTTTATGGCTGGCTCAGCCCATCCCAAGGGCAGGGCTGGCACAGCATGTGGTGCCAGGGATCGACCCGTGGTCCCTGAAGCCGCCCAAGCTTTCCCAAGGAGGCGCTTTAGACCACTGAGCCATCCCGCCGGGCCCCCTGATCTGCTTTTCTAATGAGGAAAATGCATTTATTTGACTGTGAGCTGAACTTGAGTTGGTAATATGATGTATGCCCTTTATGCCCAGTTTGTACTGCACAATGGTGAGACCAGAAACATCCTGTTGCCTTGAGACTACAACCAGCTGTTGTCAAAGTGTAGAAATTATATGTAGTTGCTGTGGAATACTTTTCCAGTTGTATCTCCGACAGTTCAGCCGGGACTAGGTAAATCGAGACAGAGTCTTCCATTCAATTTGATTTGTGGTCCAAAATTAAATATGGTCCAGCTTCCTGTTGGCCATCTGGAAATCTGAAAGATGCTTTCTTTTTACTCTGCAGAACTACTTAGTCTCTAAGTAGTGAAGTCTCTCTGAGTAGGACAGTATCTGGGTGAGACAAATGGGTTGTTTCCCCAAGAAGCTTCTAAACTGGTATGCCATGAACATCAGGCATCTCCCGCATCTTTCCATCCATCTGTAGAAGATAATTCTAATGTTTTTCATTTTCCAAATGCTGATAATTATACAACAGATATCTTTGTAAAATTAGATGGTTGAGATTAGACATTTTTGTTCTTTAAAATTATTATAATGAAAGTGAAGATAATGTAATTATTCTCTGACAGCATTTCTAGGCAAGTGAAATAAGACAGCCCTAACTTTTATTCTGCTGTGTTTCAATAAGAATTTCTTATAAAATGGGAGGAAATAAAACATACCAATGTCTCTTTCTTATGCTGGATATATTCTGTTCAAACTTCAAATTCTTCTTTATATATAATAAAGCTCACACATAAGGTATAAGGAATAAGTTCAAGGTCTGAGACATTTAGCAACTGTGGCGTTCAGAGAAAAGAATGCCTCCTGTAGGCACACACTGGCTCTGTATCAAAGCTAAATATGTAGAGAGAGGAAAACATTCAGTTAAGTACCTGATGCTTCCTATTAGTGAATTTTTGGCAGGGCAAATAAAGCGTAGCATGAATGCTCTGCTCGCCTGTGGCATCACATCGATAGCCTAGCCATAATAAAGGCTGGGCCAGGAACAGAACTAAGATTTCCTGATTTTTAATTCAAGGCTCTGGCTCCTACACAGTTTGCAATTCCATATGAATCTCCATGGCTTTTCTGGGTTGGTAATACTCCTTGCTCAGCCATGAAAGAAAGGGATCTGTTAGCAAAAGTCTTGGCTCAGTTTTACCCAGAATTATTTGATCTTCAGCCTAGTATGGAGTTCTGTATTAGTGTTATACATTTAACTTGACAACAAATTCCTCTTTGTAGACTTTCCTTTCTTAAACTAATACCCTGTTTTAAAAACTAGAAAGTTATTAACTTCTTTTTCAGGATCAGTGAAGAGTTTCAAATGAATTCCCAGTGAGAAACTGGAGAAAATGTAATTATACTCTGACAGCATTTCTAGGCAAGTGAAATAAGGCAGCCTTAATTTTTATTCTGCTTGTTCCAATAGAAAATTCCTGTAAAATGGGAGGAAATAAAACAAACAAATATCTCTTTCTTATGCTTGATATATTCTGTTCAAAGCTCAAATTCTTCTTTATATATGATCTTTAATAATAACATGTGCCGATATCTTTGTAAAATTAGATGGTTGAGAACAGATAATATTGTTCTTCAGAATTACTCTGAAAAGTTCTGTGACAGGTACTTATTAAATAATAACCATGGTTTCTGTGAACAGTTTATCGGATCTCTAGTAATCTGAAGAAAATAGGTCATTCTTTTGCTTGGCTTTAAAATGCCAACTAAGTTTACAATGGAGCAACTCCTAGATAGAATTCTTGTAAATTTCCTGCAGAGTTCGCTGGGTTTTTCCAAAGGAGATTGATGCCACTGCTCCTCAGAAGCACTCAGAAGGGCCGGTAGGAACTAGAGGACTGGGCTGCAGCGCCTGCCTAACCCAGGGATCTGAGGATAACTCCCTCCAAGAACTTCTCAGGCTCATTTTTGGCCAGGTGTATCAGAGCTGTAATTTAGTGAGCATTGCGAAACCAGTCTTCAGTCTAAGTGCTGAAGTTGCAGACTGCCATTTAAGGTCATCAGACAGTGTAGGATTCAATGTCACCTTTTCTGTGCTGATCACCTGTTCTGTGCCATCATGCCTATTGGATATCTGCGAATCGCTGTTATTTCCCTTCCCATGGCCCTCCGATACTCACATCTTTCTTGGTCTTGGGTTTTAAAGGAGATAGGATTTTTCTCTAGATGAGAAGCATATAAAAACATATATTTTACATTAAAGTTATATTAATTTTTGAGAAATATTGTGATGCACTTTCCTTTGCTGTGGGCAGTCAAGATAGACATAAATAAAAGTGTAACCTTTTTCCCCCGTTAATATTTTACCTAATGTAAGAGACCTGTGTGTTTTGAATTTTTCTACTTCTCAATTTCACATGTCAATGTTCAATATTTTGAAACTAACCAAGGGTATCTTCCCTTATATTTTTAAAGTTAAAAGTATATTTTCATTTATGCATGTAAATACCATATCATATATAAGTAATAATATGCTATATTTTAATATATTTCAAACTATACAATTATCAAAAATTTGAAAAATTCTTATGGTAAATTCATTCACATGATTCTGTGTGTTTGAAAATATTATGCTACAAGTGTAGAATTTATTTTGCCTTCTCAAATGGGGCCATGTTATCTCTTTTGGAATAAAGATTGGCAATTAAAAGCAAATGAAATTATAGCATGCAAGTAAATAAGAAAAATATTTTTAATATAACTTTTCCAAAATATTGCATGGAAAATACATAGAGATACTGATGCTAAAATATCTTTTTTTTGGTTAATTGAAATTAAAATGTAAATAGGCATTCTGCATTTTGTTTAGCAACTCTATTTTTTGTCCAAGCAAAAGCGCTTTCAGACTTGGGTAGACTGTTGGAGATTCCTATATCCAAGCACTTATCCCTGCAAAGTAGGATCTTTCATAGGGTTGTTTCCTTGGATATTTGAGTGCTCAGCAGTTACCCATGTATACAACACCACTGAATGGACATTTTCTGTTCATAGCGTCTTGTGTTGCAATCGGACAAATCTAACAGTTATCATATTGGTTTATCTTTAGTAGCAAAATAAAGAGCAGTTTTTGAGAATTTCATGTGAGTGGTTTGAACTAAGCCTCCTATGAATAGGTGCAGCATAATTTTTGGCACTACACATATCCACATTATCATCACACAAGATAAGGCTGTGTCTACTTAGACATTAAAGAAAATCTCTATATGTAAAAGTATAGGAAATTATTTAGCATAGATCTCTCACTTTTTTCCTAAGGAGTAAATTTACTGTAGGAAATTTGAGACTTTCCCAAGAGTATAAGCTCCATTAATGGCAGAACAAGAATATACATGTCTCCTGATTCAATTTGTCTCTTCTTGTTAACTACGTACTCTACTTTTAGGCCTAAAAGGTGTTTTCTTAAACACTACAAGTGACTCCAGAGAACATATTTTCCACATAAATCTCAATGCACTTAGACATCCAAAAAGAATACATGTAAAAAGAATAGTCAAAAATGTGGTAAATATCTGAAATTTTAAAAAAATATTATGATAAAGGATATGTTGTTATTAATCAACCTCCAAACATATCCTTCAGTTTGAATACACTTGTCCCATGATCCTTTCTACTTTCTGAAGCAGTTTTAAGTCTTCTTTGAAAAGACTTTTCTTCTGTACACTTTGTGATCAAGGCTGTTGCCTCCAATTAGCTCGATGCCACAGAAAGGCAGGCTTGCAAAAACACAACAGTGCCTCCTTCTCCCCCTTGTTCCCTGGATCTATATCATGTGACTTCTGGCTTGTCCTCAAAGTTAAAACTGGCAGAAAAGATGAATGGCAAGTCATCACCGTGAATGGATTTAGGATAATGAGACAGCCAGGGTAACACAGCTGAAGACATGAACAAACCCCTGAAGTGTTCCAGAAAATGACAGTTTAAAAAATTTTGTTGCTGTGATGTTTGTTTCTCATAAACCTTCATCTTGTAGACTAATAATAGTACTCTCCAGAATAATTACACTTATATATTAGGTATAGGAGTGTCAATACTACAATCATGTGTTGTGTTGTTTTCTTCTTGCAATGTCATGCCATTGTCCTAAAAAATGGATATCTTTCTAAATAATGGCTTAAAGCACTACATATTTATAAAGGAAGATTAAGACTAGGATAAAGGTCCTCCAACTTGATTCCTCGACTATGTAGCATACTTTATGATATCTGTGTAAGAATCTTTTTTCACCTTTTTATTTATGAGACATTAAAATTTTGATGGGTATATCCATATATTGAAATGCGCTGAGACAATTTAAAATAATAACTGACAATCCTTACTATTCACATACAAAGGTGTCTATATACCTGATAAGTACAAGTTACTAAATAGTGTCCAGGATGGGTTTCCATTTTTTTATGTACAGACAATTTTTCTTTGCCAATACATCTATCCTGGAAGAGTTGGTTGAGAGCTTGCTGATCTCTGCCTTCTGCGCCTGTGAGCTCAATACGTTGAGCCCTGGATGGGCCAGTATGACACATACATGGTGGTCCTGAAGTCTAGTCACATTATAGTTCTCATCTCATAGATTAAGCAAGTTCCTATGAACATTTACATCACTTCTTTTAGTCCAAGATAGAAAAGAATATCGTGTTGACCATGATTTTCTATAATCAGCTCAAAGTATAACTATAAGATATGATTGGATTCCACATGAAAAAGATAAGAATTATACAGATTTTTTGTGATTGAGTGATTTCACTGGCAATGTTCAATGACATAGCCATGGAACACCTAAAAGGAGCTGAGAAGAATATTGCAATGTGGCAATAAATATTTTAAATCGAATGATAACTTGTGTTATATATAATGCTATTTGATGAAATGAAAAGCATTTAACCAAAAAGTGATTTAAATAAGCATAACTCAAGGCCTTTAAGGTATGATTAATTGACCTGTTAAGAAAAACTGTTACCTTAGGCAATATATTATACAAAATATATTTTAATATAAAATATGTAATATAAAATATGAAAAATATGTATTATTTTTTTCATTTGTCATTGACATTCACTGACAAAAATGTATTATCTAAGGCATATTTTGAAAATGGCTATATTTTATTAACAAAGGGAAATTTATATTGTCTTCTCAAAATTTTCACTGTGAAGCTTTGCACAGCTTTGTCAAAAGTTAGCCTTTACTTTGGGAATCACTGGAATCTCAAGCAGCTGCTCATTTATTAAAGGAATGGAGACTCTGAGAGTGCTTTTCATGTAGAGATGCACAGTTGAGGGTAGAGTCTTCTCCACTGTTTACTTAAACAGTAATATCTGTACCTATTATCCCTCCAGCCTGAATCTACAGATTTCCATACTATTCTGTTTTCTCCTCTCACAAGGTTGGTCTTGACTCACTCTCTTCCTGCATATACTTATCCTGCAAGTAAGTACTCCCAGGACGTTTTATAATTGAAGTGCCATGCCATAGCAGCTAAAGTGATTGGTTATTGGCCTTGCATTGCATTTTTCAACCTAAACACATTCTCTATGGCTGCAAAACAATGAGTACTATCTGCTATAATTTCATGTAAAGTTTTTTAGATATTAAACACTGATAAAATATACTACTTTACTGAGTCCAGATGTATAAAAATATGGTCACTTAAGATAACTCAGCATGTTGGTTCTCATGAGGAATGGAGAAGGATGTCAGAGAGACAATCTCATGTATACTGTCTGTAAAATGTTTCATTCTAGAATCAAATAAAAAAAACCAAAATTTCTTACAAATTGAAAAATATTCCAATTCATAACTTCATGGTAGGTAAATAGATGTTTGTTGTTATATTTTTAAAAATTTCACTTTATTTGAAATCCTTTACTACTAATTAACTCTAGATTGCTGGATCTCTCTCTAGAAATTGTACGATCTCTCTCTCTCTCTGTCTGACATTTTGGAATGTGCTCTTAGAAACACCAGATTATCCTAATGAAAGGACTGCACGAAAAACATTTGATAAGAAATCAAAAAATGAAAGGACTCCACGAAAAACATTTGACAAAAAATGATTTTCATCACTCTTTCCCATTTATAACCTCACATACTTACGCATGTTTTTTTGTCTTCACTGAATTGCTAAAACTGTTTTGGTTAAAAATATTGTTCTTCAAATAAGTAAGACTTGGATATTCTTGGTAGTAGTCTACAAACAAGTTAAGTTGCTGGTTTGTAAAAGAGAAATAAATCAGTAAATTGGTGTAAATCAGATGATTTTTATGCACACCCATTTTTAGTGGATATGTATGAAAAGGTGAAGATGTAGGAAAGAAAAGATTGGGACAGGCTGCTGGACACTCATGAGCATGCATTCTACTGAGTGGGGCCTTCCAGTTAGTCCTGGAATAGCTGGAACGTGTGCTGTTCCGTTGAATTTCTTAGGCTCCCATTTTTCAAACCTACAAAGTAACTGAATATTATGAATGGCATGGCATATAGAGGCTAGCAGACTCAGCCTGTACCATGCCTGTAACCTCAGTATTTGGGAGGCTGAGGCAGGAGCATCACTGAGAGTGTGAGGTGAGCCTGAACTGCACAGTGAAACACTGCCTTAAAAACTAAAAGAAAAAAAAAGATGACATATGCTAAAAAAATGATGTGTTCTAATGTGCTTTATGTTAGGATATAGAGATTCTAGTGTCTGTGCAGTAAGCTTTGTGCAGAAGAAAGTTCTTTGTATACTGTTTGTACAAAAAAGGTAGATGCTCTTCACTAATTTGGGGTCTTCTGGAACTCTTACAGATTATGTGAGAAAATTTGATGGGTAAATCTTTCTAGAATGGATTTATAATTAATCATATTTCTAATTCAAGGTTTAGATGATTTAATTCCATGTACAAATTCCTGATTAAATAAAAAAATTATTTACTAACCATGAAAACAGTTAATGATCACATTTTAAAACAATTTATGTCAGTCAAATTTCAAGATATTTGTATTTTAATTATATATATAAATAAAATTTTCCATATATATGTACATACATACAGACATTTAACCTAATTAGTTCTTTCATTGTTCTCTCTTTGATGATTACTAAATTAGAAAGACAACCACTGTATTTATTTTTTCCTAATCGGTTTTCCAGTCTGTAAGATACGGGGCCTTGTGCTTCTGGGAACCTCTCACATACCCCGTAGAGTCAACACACATATCAGAAATCAAGAATACTTTTGACTGACTAAAAATGAATTTTTT